>JASCZW010003890.1:0-175393 GCA_034211315.2 Aedes japonicus
TTATCGAAATGAAGCAAATTTCAACAGTAGTTCAGTACATATACTCATTTTATCTTAAGAACGTCGGCAAGACTTTTGCATGAGTTTGACTAAACTGCTCGACATTTGCGATTTACGCCATTCAGTAGAGCCTGTGCAGTAGTTTTCGGTTCTTGTTGTAAAGTTTTTTCCACTTTTTCATCATTTCTTTTTCGTTCTTTGATTCTGCTTTGGTCTTCCAAAGTTTGCCCTCCATGATGAACCAATAAATTTCGACGAATCGGATGATGTTCAAGACTCCAGCACGGTCAGGTTCTTCAAAGCGAGGTTTGACAACTTCTTCAGTATGAAAGAATTATCCTGGAATGTTGATCACTTTCTTTACGGAAACATTAAAAAAAAACTAGGAGATTGACGTCATTACTTCGATGACCTTTGATGAATTCATTTGGGATGCATAATCGTTGTATGCCACACTAATATTACTACAAGCTTTATCATTCCACTAATACACGCAAACTCCCTCGGCTGGACCTTATATGACCGTAATTGCGCCTTTATCGGTGAATCGTCATAGGAAACGGTGGTAGTTGGTAGATGAACGGATGAACGCTAACACTAGATGAACCAGGCTAATGTGCGTGACCATGCAGAAATGCTGTGCCAAATGGCTTGTCACTTGTCAATTGCAATTGATAACTTATCGTTATAGCGGTGCTAAACAGCACGTTTACTTCTTTAGCAAATCGAAACTCTGAGTGGTGATCGGAAATAATATCGAGGAAAAATAGAGTTAAATTAACAAGCAAGAAATTGAGTTAGAACTCACAAATTTGCTTGTTTACTGGGCAATTAAACGTCCATTTTATCACAAACAGTTTCTTGCTAAATGGAGACGTCAAGGCCAGTGGAACATCTGGCAACGAATAATTTTTCACAGGAATTTTTATAAATATTTTTATTTGCAATATTCGTTGTTTCAAGCATAACTGTCCATGCGTATAGAAACCCGTAGAATACAGAACAAAAAGAAAATTCTTTTGATTTCATTATATGCAACAAATTCCATGCTTATTCTTACATTTTTTCAAATCGCAAGTTATTATTTATTACATGAAACCGTACAAAAGAGCAAAATAAAATTCTTGATTTAAGATTCTAAAAAATTAACACCATCAGAAATTCAAACCTCTCTGCCAAACGTTTGCCATTTCCCATCTACAAACAACCCACCGTGCAAGGACTCTCCCCCTGTCGACCTACATGTGCCTCGGCAGAAGGGTGATTCTCTGAATGAAATGAATAGTTAAACTAGGGGTGGAATTTAGAGCATTCCGCTATTATTAACATGTACGCCGGACATCTACGGGGTCTTATAAGTTATGCAATACATCGGCCGGCTCGTAGTTAATACATTCATGGATGGCGTCCCTTGGTGCAGTGGAAACTACCAGTTGATGACGTTAAAAGTTATGCTCGCACACGGAGAGGACTGAAGAGGACGTTCAATCCTTTGTCCGGTGTAATCTTTAGGTTCTCCCGGTGCAGCTGAGCAAACTGGTCAACTCATGTTGCTTGCTGCCTAGTTTTACCTAATGGGACGTTCGTGTTGCAGGAACATTTTAATCAATGGCCGTCCACCTGCCCCCGAAGAGTATGTGTTTGTATCATATACATACGTGGTATATTGCATGTCAGTCGAACCCTTCTCTTTCAGCTTGGCGTTGGTTGGGAGGATGCATAGAGAGAGTGAAAAAAAAACCACAGAAAATATTCCAGACTTTCTTTCACATCACTTTGATTGATGAATTTTTCCCTGTGGAAAATTCCTTTTCCTGTTGTTGCTGCTTAATGCCGGGAAATTTTCAACCGGGATCTCGTAGGAACGCGAACTTCCCCGGGTACAAAATCCGCAAATATTCATGAGCCTTGCCCCCGTTCGCCGTGAGAAGGTTGGTTTCTTTTTTCCACTCCGTTTCTGCTCCGTTCCATTTCCGGGACTACTGGAGTGGCTCTATTTTATGTAAATGCACTCTGTCCAGTGTTGGGCGTAGTCAGGTACCAAATCGGGCTAAGATTGACAGCTGTGTGACATTCCAATGGAGACCCTTCTCCCGCTATACATATATATATACCATCTCGGACGTGAACAAGGTTTGCCTCGAAAGTGCCTATTGAATAATGAATGAAAGCTAGCGTGCGGAATCGGAAGGGCCGAACGTAATTGAAAAGCGCTGGTAACTCTTTTGAAGAATCAGTCGCTACTTTTCAAGCTCTGATGATTGAGAACGCTTGAAATATATTAATTTGTTAGGATTGGTAACGGTGCCCCGGGAAAAGTATTTCCATGTTGGCCATAACTCATGGCACCACTGCCCCACCGACCGGCGGGTTGATTTGGAAAAACGGCTACAGCGGGCGCGTTGTCATTTTACACCAATTTGTCAGACAGGGCTTAAGTTGTTTTTGTTGACTTGTTTCGTGCCGGGATGGCACAAACGGGAACGGTAGAGTGGGAAATTACTGTCCCCCGTTCGAGACCGTTTAACTAGCAGGGGTTTGCCATAACTTTTCACGCAAATTTCATGGTTCACGTCATCGATAAGTGTTTGGATGAATTTATTGAAAATAAAAAAACTTCAGAAAAAATTCATGTGACTGACTCTATTTTGGAGTCCAAGATGGTTATAGAAAAACTGGGAATGTCTGTCATAAACCCTGAAAAATTGATATTTTTGGAACGGATACGGCATATTATGGCTGGAAATCGATGTTCGACGCAGTAGTTTTTTTTTAAATAAAAACTGAAAATACTACTTTCTTCATACTGAAAAAGTTGAAATGTGAATTTTACAAAACTTCGGGTATGCCCTACAAAGAACTTCATGGATGTTCTGCAGAGAACTCCAGGGAAGTCTTTCAGAGAACAAAAAAACTTCAGGGAAGTTGTGCAAAGCATTTCAGGGAAGTTTTGCAGAGAACTTTAGGAAAATTCTGTAGAGAATTAAGTGAAGCTTTCCAGAAAACTACAGGTAAGTTCTGCAGAGAACCTCAGGAAAGTTCTTCAGAAAACTTCAGGAAAGTTCAGCAAAGACCTTCAGGCAAGTTCTTCAGAGAACTTGATGGAAGTATTGCAGAGCATTTCAGGGATGTTCTGCAGAGATTTTTAGGAAAATTCTGCAGAGAACTTCAGGAAAATTATGCAGGGAACTTCAGGCAACATTAGGTAAGTTGCAGGGAACTTCAAGCAGCATTAGGGAACATTATGAAAGTTATGCAGAGATCTTCAGGCTAGTTCTTCATAGAACCTAATTTTAAAATGTAATTTAATATTAATATACGCCGAAAAACTCAATCATTCATACCAGTTTAATGTTAACATTTGTGTATGTCATGTTTCACTGCAGCACCTATATGCTCTTTATAGATTCGAAGTTTTGTGAAGAACTTCTCTGAAGAACTTCTCTGAAGAACTTCTCTAAAGAGCTTTCCTGAAATTCTCTGAGCAAACATTCCTGAAGTTCTTTGCAGAGCTTCGCAGAAGTCATCTTAAAAACTTCCCTGAATTTCTCTGAAGAACTTGAAGTTGTATGAAGTTATATGAAAAACTTCCATGAAGTTATATAAAAAACTTCCATGAAGTTATCTGAAGAACTTCCATGAAGTTCTTTGAGGAACTCCCCTGAAGTTCTCTGCTGAACTTCCCTGCAGTTTTCTGGTGAACTTCCTGAAGTTCTCTGAAAGACTTCCATGAAGTTCTCTAAAGGAATTACTCGAAGTTTTCTGAAGAACTTATCTGAGGTTCTCTGAAGAACTTCCATGAAGTTCTATAAAAACATTTCTGAAGTTCTCTGCTGAACCTCGCTGAAGTTATCTAAGAAACTTTCCTGAAGTCTGAAAGACTTCCCTGCAGTTTTTGAAGAATTAACCTGAAGTTCCCTGAAAGACTTCCCTGTATATCTCTAAAGTTCTCAGAAGAATTTTTCTGAAGTTTAATGCAGAACTTTCCTGAAGTTGTCTGGAGAATTTCTCTGCAAAACTTTCCTGATGTTCACTAAAAAACTTCCATGAAGTTTTCTGAAGGACTTCGCTGAAGTTCTCTGCAGAACTTCTATGAAGTTCTCTGCAGAACTTCCATGAAGTTCTCTGAAGAAATTTCCCAACATTTTGTGAAGAACTTCTCCGAAGGACTAACCCGAAGTTGTTTGAAGAACGTACCAAAAATACCCATATGTGTACTAGCGATAAACATTCGTTACATAATTCACATGCAGACCAGTGCTGCGCAGTGAAATAATTCTGAACTATGGAGTCGGCAGTCTGTAAGACCATGATCACTAGAATTTATACATGATATCTAGCAAAATACAGATATTACAAAAAGTTCACATGGACACTAGCGCCACGTAGTAGATGAATTCTGATCTAATGTGGAAACCAATAAAAAATCTCTGATCCTTCGAATATCTTTTTTGAAGACGCCATCTTGCTATATGTCAATAATCTCAAGATCCAGATTATACAGTAAGTTAACATGCACACTAGCGCCACGAAGTGAGATAATTCTGAACTGTAGAGCCTAGCATTTGAATCTCGATCCCACAAAACAGGTAATACACAAAGTTCACATGTTCACTAGTGCCAAGCAGCGGACAAGTTCTGAACTAATGTTAAAACCATCCGAAACTTCCTGAGCAACCAAATATCTTGGTAGAAGACACCATCTTGCTTTTTGTCAAGGATCTCAAGATTCAGGTTTTAAAGTAAGTTTACAAGCACATTAGCGCCACGGAGTGAGATAATTCTAAAGTTGGTAAGGCCTTGATTTACTGAACAACTTTGCTGAAAGGAGTAACTTCTTATAAATATTCGAAGGATCACGAGATATTTTCTGATGAAACAACAAAGGTCAATGCCCATACATCATTTGAGACCACCATCAAAGGAATCCGCGCGTTCCGGGGGGTTTACTGTACTATGCTGTTTTTTTTTGTAAAAATATGCTGCCTTTCAACGGTCATAAACAAAACAAACAAGAAGAAAACAAGAGTCACTCCATTGATTTTTTTCCATTCCTCGCTCAGAACTGCAAATCAGTATCTTCGGAGTTCGCTTAGTGAATAGTGTTGCTCAATCATTATCCGTTAAGACTTTGGAGCGCGACTTCTGTACCGATAACAAGTGGATTAACACTCATCACTGACGATACAACCAGTTTGTAGCATTCCAGATAGTGAGATACTGAAGACTACTGATGTAAAGGAATGGCGGTGGGTTCCAACAAAACAGAACGTGACCGACGAAGGAACAAAATGAACGCAGCATCCCAATTTTAGTGCCTACAGCCGTTGGTTTCATGGACCGGAATTCCTCCGGCGGTCTAAAACATAATGGCTCGCTAATCCTCAATGTGAAACAACGGATACGGAGTTGTGCGCGCATCTGTCAATACACGTTTCTTCGACCGAATCAATCAGTGACCCTCAGAACTTCTCCAAGCGGACAACGATGTTATAATGTAAAGCAAATGTGTTCCGTTATGTCTGCGGCTCACAGCAGATGGTTTAGATGAATCAGTGAATCGGTGGACAGTTGATGTAGCAGAAATTAACAAGGGCCGAGAACTTTCTCTATCGCCTTGCCCAGAATTTCGATTGTGCTGACGAACTTGCAATCCCTTTCGCCAACCGTTTAAATGGAATGAATTCCCAAAAGCTCCGACGTATTCCTAGTGCGTGGCCAAACTGGTACTTGCCCGTTGATCGACTATCGTTCACCCTATAATCCTTCCTCGAAATTATCTGCGGTACACAGGACTGGTGGTGCTTCATTAGCTCTGCAAATATCACCATCAGCATCTGAACACTGAATACAGAATTTAAGGTAGTATACAATACAATCCGGAAGCAGTGCCAGAAATGCATAACAAACAGGCAATTCCGCAACCGCCAGTCATGAATAATCCGCGGCCATCGCGTTTGGCTGTCCACTCTCATCGCTTCACATATATGGGGTGGATTATTTAGGCTAATCATGGTGACCGCCAACCATAGAACGGAGAAACGCTGGGTGCTGATATCAACTTCTCTGACCTGGAAATGGCACACACTCTCAGTACCAATTACTACATCATGGATTTGTGCAACGTAATAGGTAGGAGGGATGCACCGGTAGTCATCTAAAGTGATCGAGGTACTAACTTTCGAGGTGCTAGCAAAGAGACCGTTCTAGAGAGCCTGGATCAGGAACGCCTGAAGACCGTATTTACTAAGTCTCGTACAAGCTGGAGTTTCAACCCACCAGCCTCTCAGCACATGGGTGAGACATGGAAGTGTTTTATGTGCACAGTTGAGGAGAATCGTGCTTAGCTGGTGCCAAACAGTACGCTCTCTTACGAAATTCTAGAGAAATTACTCATAGAAGTGGAAAATGTGGTAAATGCACGGCCACTTACTAGTATTCCTTTAGAAGAGGATGCATCCCCAATGCTCACACCAAACCACTTTTTAATCTGAGTTCGTCCATGGGTACCAGGACAGCCCGCAGCACTTCGGAACTGCTGGCAACTCTCTTAGACATTAGCCAATCAGTTCCGGAGACAATGGGTTCGAAATTATCTGCCAATGACATCCGTATTACGGCATGTCCACCCCATCGTAGTCAACCGACCTTAGCGATGTGTACGATGGGAGGTTCTCCCAGCAGCTGATGCAGTTCGTGGTTCATTCGTCTCCTCCACGTTCCGTCTCAAATCTGCACTAAACCGTAGATCGTACGCAGCACCTTCCGCTCAAAGACATCAAGGGCACGTTGGTCCTCCCCTAGCAATGTCCTTGTTTCATGGTCGTAGAGAACTACCGGTCTAGTTTATGTCTTGTAGATGGTCAACTATGTATTTCGGCGAACTTTGTTCGAGCTTAGCTTCTTTTGAAGTCCAAAGTAAGCACAATTGCCAGCCATAATGCGCCTTGGTATCTCTCTGCTGTTGTCGTTATCAGCGGTCACCGATGAGCTCAGATACACGAATTCGTCTACTACCTCGATTTCATCACCGAGAGCCTCTTTTCTGGTGCGGTGCCACTTCCCTTCAAAGCGAACCGAACTTGTAACTTTGGAAATGAGAACTCTGAAGCGCAGCCGTGGTGCCGCGGGGATTGTCGTAGGTGTAGCTAAACGGATTCAGCTAAGTATTGTGTATCTAAGTCAAATAGCTCTACTCTTCATGATGTCACACGAATGTTCACCGTTATCCTTGTAGGTTGAAACGATGTTTTCCGTACATAACAACTTTTTTCGCACGAAAAAATACTAATCGACCGCGAGAAGAATACAGGTGATTATTTAATGAAGGAGAAATCCACCCATCTAACAGTGTTCGGACCTAGAGGCAAACCACTCATGCATTTTCGGTTCAGCCTCACGTATCAGGAAATGCATTGTAGCATTGTTGAACATTTTTCAATGTATTGACGCATTTAAGTGCTCAATTTTTGCACATTTTGAGGCGCATTTAATTTTTTTGTACACTTTTTAGCGCACTGATGCAGTTTTTAACGCATTTTTTCTTTCAAATGCCTACACATTTTCAATTCAGTTATATATCTAGTGATTTGCCCCTCGGTTTGGACTACAGGAACTGAATTTGTAGCAGACTCATGTTTTTGGTAAGCTCAAACTAGAACAGTTAATTTATTTAGATTTTTAGTATTACCATTTGATATTTTCAGTACTCACAAAGTAGTTTCTCTTTATTTTCTCCTCGTACACTTTCCTTCTATCCCGAATTACTATTTCTTGCCTAGTTACAATCTTTAAGTTATTTTTTTTTATTCAATTTTGTTTATCTAAATACTACTCATTTTTCTCCGATTTATATTTACCGATTTGACTGAATTTATCTGAAAATCTCCTTTAACAATCCTATCAAACACGCAGCTCGCAGTAAATCTATACATTTTTAATGTAAATGCATTATGATTTCATTTTAATTTCTTTTCAGGATTTTGTTCATCTACTTACAGAGATCAACGACAATTTTAAACGATAATTTTACACGATAATTTTAAACTATAAAAGTTAAGTATTTCGGCAAAGAGTATAATTCCAATATATCACGTTTTTCAACTAACTTGTTTTGTTTTCGTTTTAGCCTTTTGTTATCTCTTCTGCTTCAACTACCTTTCTATCTGATGTTTTGCGTTTATCACTTTCCGGCAGCTTCGTTGCAGCCCAGCGGTATTGACAAACAGGAAACTAAACTTTAATTTTGTTCAAAAATGAAGTTCTTTTATACAAATATTCTAGGTTAGTCAAAAAGTTTTGAAAGCGACATCTATGGAGCAGTGGAAAAAGCAAAATCTCTACACTTTGATTGTTGTTTTTTGTATTCTCCAAATCCGCGGAGTAATGATTTATGATAAAATTAGTCAGAAGCAGATAATTTCCTATAATCAATAGATGCTCTAGGAGTGGACAGTAATTTATTGCTACGAATAGACATGAAGAGAAAGTATTGACAGTTTTGTATAGCATAACGGCAGGCTTTGACATTGAAAGATACAAGTTGAAAACGAGCGGAGGGCATTTGAAGGGTAGTATCCGATCGGGCACATAATCATTAGAAACATATAGCGATTATGCAAATCATGTTGGCTCTGCAGTGAAAATGGCGGGAGAATCAAGACGCAAGTGGTTGAGTTTCGTAGCGGGTTTTCTCGGATGATGTTCCAACGTCGGGGATCTCTCCATTATAGTATGGTAGATCTGTAGTCGGGACTACTCGAGTCGACTGCGTCAGTACGTGGAAGATAAATGGCTCACCGTGGTTTTGTTTCGGGATCTACCGCCGGGTAATCCTCCGTCCGAGTATGGTAGATCCACCGTCGGGGACTACTGATTCCGATAAACTTGTGGGTAAGAGCAATGAGAGCGAATTGGCTCAGGCAAGAAGTAGGAGCAAATTGGCTCCATTATGGCTACATGGCCAAGACCCTCGACCCTCCACAAAGTAATACCATAGGAAAGACCCGTTCAGTCCGATTGTGCCACAAGGAAATGGACTTTAGTGGGATCCGAAGTCGGGACGCTGACCACACTCTGACTCAGTGCACGAAGACCATGTGCAGGCTTCTGTTTTTGGTCAGTCCATAAGAATTTCCCAAACCTTGTACTTCAGAGTTTCTTCTCCTAATATTCAAGGCTCTTAAGGTTGCAGCATATCGCATCTATTGTTCATAGCATAACACAGAACATTTGAACACATCATGACGGGAATCACCGAGATAAGCTTGTCCATTTTCATTAAACTATTCCACAACTTGAAACATTTTTTTCTTTGGTTACACACCGGTTGGAAAAATTGGTATTATCTCAAATACATTGCCAAAAGTTCAAAGAACCCAAAGACTTGGAAGAAATAATTTTAGGACTTTTTTTTTGTTTCCACGTAATGCTCAAAAAACTAATACCCGAGTAACACATCTTCATAGTTTTATGTTGAGTGAGCTTCTTTATAACCAAATCTTGTCATATAAAAGTATATTCAACCGTTATAAAACTTGTGTGTTGCTTGGGTAGCTAGCACTCCAAAAACTACTATCTAATTGTTTTTTTGGAGTGTACTTCTTCTTCAGGTAAATAATTTGATTTGTCAATTTAATCCAATGTAGCTGCTAGGTAGAATGTTGGTCAGTTTAAAAGCGACTGCGTTTTTTTGAGGCTCAGTTGTATATTCTTTGCGAAATCGGCAGTTAGTTCATTTTTTGATCCACAAGAGCGAAAGCTGGAGCCCTCCAGAACAATAAGTTTGTATTGTGTTAAACCATGAAGTAAATACCTTTTAATTTTTTTTATAAACTAGCTGAACCCCCAACTAAATGAAGGAAAATTTAATGTAACTGGCACTTTTACGGTTTTTTTTCGCAATGAGTTTTTTTTTATCCTTGAATATGCAGAGGTTCAAACTTCTATCAAAACATGCTTCTTACCCGAGAAATACACGTTTTGTGTTTAAGTATCCTGGATAATTCTCATTTTTGGTAGAAATTTGTGTTTCATTTGTATGGGAGCCCTCCCTTCCAGAGGGGGTGGTTTCTCAAACCACCATACAATGATTGCCTTTACAACCCCCGACATGCCAAATTTAGTTCCATTTGCTTGATTAGTTCTCGAACCATCACACGGGGCTCTTCGATTATAATAAAAAAATGAGTTTCATTTATTTGAACCCCCCGCCCTTTCAAAAAGGGGAGGGGTCTTGAACCACCATAGAAACATTCTTGCCTTCAAAACCCCCCAAATGCCAAATTTGATTCCATTTGCTTGATTAGTTGTCGGGTTATGAAGAAATGTGCTCAAACAATCATAAAAACCTTCCCCAGCCCCAAAAACCCCCTCATATAAATTTTCACGTTGGTCGGTTCAAAATTTCTCGAGTCTATAAGGGTCTGACAGACAGACAGACAGACAGAAATTCATTTTTATGTATATAGAAATCTAGCCTCCAAAAACCCCCATACGCTAAAAAGGTTTCATTTACTTGATTAGTTCTCGAGTTATGCAGAAATTTGCTTTTTGTTTGTATGAGAGACCCCTCTTGCAGTAAGCGGAGGAGTTTAAAACCACATTTAAAGTGGGTAGGGGTGGTGAAGTGCCATAGAAATATTTCTTGCCTCCAAAAACCTCATCATGCCAAATTTGGTTTCATTTGCTTCATTGGCTCTCGAGGTATGTTAAATATTATGTTTCATTTTTATGGGAGTCTCCCCTTCCAGAAGACGGAGGGGTCTTATACCACCTTAGAAACATTTATTTCCCTCAAAAACCTCCACATGCCAAATTTGGTTCCATATCCTTGATTAGTTCTCGAGTTATGCACGAATTTGTGTTTCATTTGTATGAGAGCCCCCCTCATATAGAGGGCGGAGGGGTCTCGCGTTACATTAAAAACATTTCTTGCCTTCAAAAACCTCTACCTGTCAAATTTGGTTCCATTTGCTTGATTAGTTCTAGAGTTATGCAGAAACTTGTGTTTCATTTGTATGGGAGCCCCCCCCCCTACCAGAGAGGAAGGACGGGTTTCCAACTTCCGTAGAAAGATTTATTGCTTTTAAAATCCCCGCAAGCCAACTTTGGTTCCATTTGCTTTATTAGATCTAGAGTTATGAAGAAATTTCAGTTTCATTTGTATGACAGCACCCCTTCTAGAAGAAGGGAAGGGTCTCAAACTACCATAGAAACATTTTTCGCCACCAGAAAACTCCACATACCAAATTTGGTTCCATTTGCTTGATCAGTTCTTGATATATGCAGAAACCTCAGTTTCATTTGTTTGGGAGCCTCCCTTTCTAGAGAGGGGAGGGGTCTCAAATTACCATAGAAACATTGTTTGCCTCCAAAAACTTCCGCATGCTAAATTTGGGTTCCTTTGCTTGATCAGTTCTTGAGTTATGCAGAAATTTGTGCTTCACTTGTATGGGAGCCCCCCTCTCCAGAGAAAAGAGGGGTTTCATAAGAAACTTCCGGTGTCCAAGACGAATCCAACAAAGCAAAAATCTTTCCAAACGGTTCTTCCGCTCGCGAGTTAAATCGTGACAAAGGAAACCCCAACTCATTTTTATTTATATAGATAATTTTTTTGAACAACTAGCTCCCAAGTAACATTGCAATAATATCAATTTGGTTTTATTATAACAGTAAGAGGTGTCAATAGGTTTTAAAATTTAGTTAGGTTTATGAGAACCTTCATAGCTTCTTTACAATGATCTTAAAACTTTGTCTTTTGAAGTTTGTTTTTACTCCTATCAAAGGTTTTATTTTGACTTAATGAACTCGTAAAATGCTGTTTTCAAATGCCAATTTAGGACTCATTCAAATGATCTTATTATGGTCCGTTGAAAAATCATTTTGAAACCTTTACCTTAATTTAATGCACTCAACGGAAAATTTGCATTCAGGAAAGTCACCAAATTACCAAATAGTTTTGCGAAGTAGCCATTGCGAAGATAAATTGGCTTTTTCACAAAACTGTGATTTCTTCCAATCGCCATAATGAAACATAAAAAATCATTGAAATGTGTAAATATACAAAATTTTAAATGTAATGCAAATGAACTCTAGATCAGAGACCAATTTTGGCATTCTTTTTTCCTGCAACACTAGTGCTTTACCTCAGCTGAACCCATCGAAGTTGGTGATATCGTCGTAATAGTGGACCAGAACTTACCGCTTAACTGTTGGCCGAAGAGACGTGTAGTAGCTTCGAAGCAAGGAGCTGACAGCCAAGTAAGGTAGGTCACCGTCCAGACTGTCAGTGGCATCTACGAGCGTTCAGCCGTAAAGCTAGCCGTTCTAGACGTGGGCGTTTGTAAGGAAAGGGGTGAACCAACGAGCACAAAATTTCCTGCAGCTAACGCTAAGGAACTATCTTAAACTAAAGTGAGCTAACTTGCTACCTATACCTGAAGATTGCAAAGCATTACTAAGCGACCAGCTTACCAGATTTTAGAAAAGTTTATGTGGGTTGCATAATCCCTACAATTAAAACATTGTTGATTGAATCTTAACTCAATTGAACAACCAAATATCTGTGCCCACCAAGACTGTAGAAAGATGCGATAACGAATCACTAAATGTAAGCTATATTAGTTGTGTTAATCTAAATTTGAGATATTTATCCCGTTAAATCCTATTTGCGGGAATTTTGTAATTCTGCCTGCATCGAAATAAATTGACAAAATTAACGATTCGATCATCACCCAACAGTAAGTAACGTGAAAACGCTGAAGCCTTTGATAGAGCAGTACACTGAAATAAAAGCGTTCACGAAAATGAAAACGGACCATAAACTAGTTCATGTTTTCATGATTTGTACCCCCAAAACGTGAACTAGTTCCCGATTACGCGATTCAGTTCACGGTGTATTTTAGCTTGTTCTCGAATTCATGACTGCAGTTCATGGATCCTGGCACGGATTTTTTTTCCGTGTAATGAACCATCCAATACTCAATATTCATTTTCAACAATTTACCACGAACCTATTTCAACTATTCTGGTACCCTACTCTGGAGGCCATTTAATGCTCCCAAAAGTTAGCACATATTTATTTATATTAGTAGCCTGCTAGACCCATCCATTTTCTCAACTCTCTCCCTCTCGTTGGACCCCCCAGTATTCCTTTCGTTTCCTTTCCAATGGAACAGAAGGAGAGTAGGCTACGATTTAGTTCTTTGCTCACGAGGTAAACCCATTCCCAAAGGCCTCCGAAAAGAAATGGATTTTTATGACTCCCAATACATGCTTCATCTGCTGCAAGTGAAAAAGGAAAACCTAAAGCACCGAAAAAAAATAACCATTTTCATACAGCCTTCCTAGATTTTCAGTGTTCGTCGCCTCAGTGCATATAAGAACTCGTGATTTATTAGCTTAAAACGCCACTCATTCATTTAATGATGTAACCGCAACCGGAGGGATTTGCCTCCATCCTTTCGTTAGCGTGAAAAATCCCCCCTGGGGTACACCCCCCCCCCCCCCTCCCCTTCCGACATACTTATGGTATCATGCGGTGACGAACGGCGTCTAATCAGAGCATTTTAGCGAAGGAAATAGTTCCAAACTGTTAATGCTTTTACCCCCCCCGATCCATTCCGTCCCATTGTCGCCGAGCTTCCTTTGGCGATAATTTGGCACTCTCTTTATCCCGTCCGGCCCCCTTTGGCAGAAGGCGAATCGCTTATCCTTGCGGTGTTCGAGCGTGGCATCGCACACGGCTGCTTATTTACTGCTTATTGAGCCTTCTCTGCCGACGGGCTCGGTTTCGGTGTCAACCCCAAAAATTGCCGATATCGAAACTAGCGGAGCGGGACAGGCGAACCAATTGCAGTAATCGGTATAAAATATTCTTCGATAAATTGAGCTAAATATGGCAACGGTAACAGCTGCCAGGAATGGTCGGCTGTATACCACCGAGGACGGCGTTCCTTCCGGGGCACACAAACCGCAGTTCCATAAAACGCCGTTAACGAAGGGATCCTTTTTTTTAACGCAGAGGAATTCTAATTCCAAACAGTTTGTGCTTATGCCAGTGAAATTTTCAATATGTATGCTGCCGAAGCCAAACAACCGCACAGAGATTGAGGGAGGATATCCTGATACGGGTTTCTCCGGTGCGATTGGTGCTGTGGTGCAAAATGACTTCACACCATTTCCACCTCGCATCCCCCGCACCCGCCACAAGCTTCAAGAAAGAGAAGAAAAAAAAAAACAAACAGAGAGCAATCATCATTACAATTTTCAGCTTCATCACTGCTTATTCTTTTTATTATCTAATAACACCCACCGCCATACACACGGTCCTCTTCGTCCGTCGTGTCGTCCGTTTGCACGGTGAAAACGAAGAAAGAAGTCGATTATTCTCGTTCCGTCATCAACACATGCTTAGTTTCCTACTGTTTTATTGCCCATCACTGACTCGCCGGGAGGTGGTGCTCTCTTGCTTAATGATTTCTCCGCATTTTGGACCCTTTTCTTCCAGGGCCGACGGATAATGGTGTGGCCTATGAGGTTGGAGGAAATTCGGCAATATTTCACTGTCAGGAAAGTGGATCGACGTGTGTCTTAAGAGTGAGTGTGGTGCACGTTTTGCTTGAATAATGCGTTTTAGTTTTCTCTTATCATTCGGGAGATCCTCAGACCTAAGTTTTCACCACTCGGTTACGTATTGTTGATGTGGAAGCACAGTATGGTTTCGTAGCTCTCGGCTGTCTTGCAACCAATTTGGCTGATTTTTTGTAAGTAGTTGTGGTGTATGCTGTATTTGTTAGCTTCTCAAAACCAGCGCATGACAGCCGTGAGATGATGGGTAGATGGTACCATCCAATGTATTATAGCAGACCTGACTGTAACATTGTATATTTAATCAGGTTTTGAAGAATAGCGATGAATCTGATGCGAAAATATAAATTTTAGTCATTAGATCCTGTGACTTCATTGACTGATTGAAAAGCACGCTGCTTATAACAAAACATTCGATCTACAGTAGATTTCGATTTCGCATGGGTTTGTTTCATTTATTCTGGATCGTAGCTTTGAGAAACAAATGGCTGTAGGCAAAAATGCATCACATCAATTTACATCGAAAAATTCAACGTGTGCGTGTGTTAGTTTATAAGAGTGAGAATGGAGTTTGATGGTGTCTCGTTCTCATATAAGAAAAAAAAAAACGAGAGACATCATCAAGATTCAAACCACGGCTGTCAGCGTTGCGGCTCCACTCAAGTAATATCAACAAGCTGAGAGCCATATCAACAATAATAGTATAGCGGTTGCCCTACGGTTGCTTAGATTATTCTTCAACTCACTGGTCGACTTATTGATCAGTTCCTTTTCGGTTTTCAGCACGAAATTATTCGAATAGATGCGCCACTTCAGGTAGGGATACAATCTGGGCAAAAAAATTAGACGACCTTTCTTTCTTCCATTGCTTTATTTTGAAAATTGTTAACCTTCTAGTTTAAAAATTTGAAATGTTTATGCTTCATCTTGTACGAATAAAATGATCGCTAAAAAAAAAATTTTGCTCGCCAATTTATCACTTCATTCCAGCACTCGATATGACGTTATTCTACCACTTTCAACTTTTAAATTTAACAAAAATATCAGGGTGGTTTCACCCTCTCAAAGATCATGGTTGTCACCTTGTCGTAGGTGAGTGGGCTAATCCCATGCAAAAGGCCAGCATGGGAGATTAAGAACATGATCAGCAGTGATAGTATCACACTCTACATTCTTTAAATTGCCACGTCGTAGTACGTTTATTTGAAGGCACTGAAAGAGGTGTCTTACTGGCGAGCTTAGCCGCAATTCACTCTTATACGAAGCTGGGAACAATCTACAAATTCCTTCAAATAATTTAGGGAAACGACAAAAAGTGTACTTTTTATTTGCTTGATAACTCTTTCATTGCTGTTTACTCTCTAATTGTCATTGAATAAACAGCAAATATACCTACACACTTGGTATTCTTAATAATCTTATTGTTTCTATCATTATCGAAAAGGGTGAGTGTTTTGATCATGATTGTGAGCAACTAGTAATATGGTCTGATGTGTCAGGTGCAGATAATGCAAATATATATTATAATTTAAAAGTACGCTCTATAGGACAGCCGTGATCAAGGCACTGTCTCTAACAACATATTATTTAGCTAGGGATCAGACCTTCTGAACTGAACAAAGGTCATTGAAAAATGTATCTTAGGACAGATGCTGACAAGGAGTTAAAGGCTGGGGTTTTATAAAAAGAATAGGACGCGGAGGATCCGCTTAGGGAGACAACCCAAGTAACAATTCAAATGCAAATTGGTTTTATTCATGTTTTATGGTAGTTTTATCAAAGCATTATGGAGATCATCTGGTTTTATCAGGGCATTTTCCAAGTTAAGGTGGTTTTAATTGATTAACAGTTCTTAAGAGTGATTATAGAACACTTGAAGAAACCTCCATAAAACTACATCATTTATAAGTGTAATTCACCTTATAATTAAGTTTATAAGATACTTGAGTCCCCTCTCAAGACATCGATTCGCAACTTTCATAAAACCTGATAAAAGTTTTGAGAAAGTTTTATGACATTCTTCTTTAAGATAAATGTATCTTGAAAATGCTGCCATAAAACGCTCTTAGAACCATTTGGTTTCAAATAAGAGCACATACTCTTGAGAAAGAACATTATGTGAAAAATAAACAAACTGGACAATGGACGCAGATAGGTGAAAGAAAATATAAAACAGTGGATCGTTCAAGCGGAAATTCAATAAAAATCAATCCAATATATTGAATACTCCTTCATCTCAGCCACCAACGACAATTTTCTTTTTACCATTGCTAGATTCCATTGGATTTGCAGCCTTCTGAGACTGACTTATCAGAAGGGTCTATGCGTTATGCGTCCTATTTTTTTTGTAACGAATCAAATAAAATGGTGCGATGTGTCGCCAGTTGTAAACCGAGAATCATAACTCATGATTATTGATTTTATGCCAGTTGTGCAAGTTGAACCTTACGTCCCAGGTAGTACGTTATCGCCATGCGTTATCGTATGTCCACCACCGTTAAAGCTCAAGTTGGAAGTGCGCTGGAATTGCACAGTGATCTACTACACAGCGCACTTCATCCGACGTTAGGTTCAGCATATAGATCAAGAGGAAAAATCATTTTTCGCACAACTGATGTTTCCGCCTTCCAGGTAATATTTATTATCTGTTATTCTTCCCAAAACCATTGCTAGCATATTCAAGTAAAATTTTCTTTTTGTTTCTTTTTTGTTTTTTATCGACTTACGCTGGTGATTAAAAATATTAGATTATAAGCTGTTATTATGACTAAGAACGACAATTAGGCATAGGCACTTTTGATTTGCATGGTCACATTTTCTTTGATTATGAAGTACCTTTTTCACACTGATTTTATGGCTATCTTACGAAAAACTTGTTTACCTAGAGCAATTCAAACAAGTTTTATTCAAGCGTAACTCATCTTTTTCAAGAGTAGAACAAATAAAGATGAACTTATCGCGCTCCTCAAAAAATCTTGTTAGTCTTGTGCAAGAAATATAGGTTTTATTTGCGTTTTATGGTAGTTTTAGATAAAACCATTGAAAAAATGGCGAGCGTGGCTATTTTGGATTCTCTCGGAACGGTAGCCATTTTCATAAGTATGCAACAAAACTCTCATTTATCCAATGATAGGAACAAACAATGCTGTTTAAAATACATGTTGAAACATAAAATGGATTGTAGACACAATTTATTCAAGATCTAACAATTTATCAGCCTTGACACCTGATAGTTGAATTTTCAACTATTTTTTTTTATTTTTTAAATAAGTCAATGTTCTAGCAATAATTCCGAGGCGCATTAAATTTTGGAACTTTTATGTTATAAAACATCAATAAACTGAATGTCGTATGAAAAATTCATCAATTGCAGGCAAAATACAGATGTATTTATGGTCAATTTTACAATTAATTTACATACGTATCCACTTTGGAAGAGAAATATAGTAGCTTCCACTCAACCATAAACAAAAAAAATCCCCATTCAGCAGAACGAATCGAAAAATGGAATCTTCGAAGCATGTTTGTGATGAACTGGAAGTGTTCTTAAAGAGGAAAATCATAAAACTTGCAACACTTGTGGTAGTTTTATCATAGTTTTAAGAATGTCTTGAGTGTCATTACAAGTATGTACCGATAAAACTCTCAAGTTTTAAGCGAACCTTGGGAAATAGTCTTGAGAACCTCCTGTAGTATGGGCCTTTTGGAACTTAAGAGGGTTTTATGGCTGTTTTATCGAGGTTATGTAGAACATCTAGTTTTATGCGTGGTTTTATCAAATGAGACTTGAAAACTTCTTCAAGTGTACCTTAAAATTGAATTTGTTACTTGGGAAGTGGCCTTGAGGACGAGGAACAATTCTTCTCTATATCTTCTCTGTATTGTATGTCAGCTCCAAGAAACCTGCAGTCAACTTCACGTGATGGCTATTCTGGAAACATTAAATTTCCGTATAGAGATTCAAAAACATGTGCTGAAATACTGTGGTATTCAGAACGAACAGTGGTCAAGTGGTCAACATAGACATAGATTGGTCATTCTGAGTATTCTGAATATCGGTACTAGCAGATATAATATACGATCGCAAAGGAATGGAAACTCGTGAGAAATAACATAGGTCATAAGTGAGTAAAAACTAACAACAAGCTTGCACATCATCAAGGTAAGAACTTCATAATTAACTATTCTAATTTGCAAAATTATACAAATAATTGAGACTCACCACTCACTATCTTATGTGATGGGTCAACTTATATGACATTAAAAGACCATGGCGGAATAATATAAAGAGATCGGCCAAGACCGCCAAGACTAAGAAATTGGTTTCAGCCAAATATAACAGACACAATGAAAGGATAGTAAAAACACAACTCAATAATGTAGAACACATGAAAAGAATAAGGCGAACAAAAATAAATGAATCAGAAGAGGTAAGACGAAATAACGCCAATGACCAAATGACACAAAACAATGGACATGAACATAATGCAAAGAAAGGAGAAGCAAACCTGGGAAATGTTACACCTTCTGAAGCAGTGTCAACAGCGTTTCTATGGACGACATGATCCTTGCACGGCTGGTGAAATGCTTCAAAGGGAGTTAAGTTATGTCAGTCTAACACACAAGGAACAATAACTTCTTATAACAATAACTGGTTCGAGAAAACTGCTTCGGAAAACTTTCAAACAAATAACAATCCAACGGACTAGACTACAAAAGACAGAAAGAATTTCGAAACAAATCATTCAAGCTGAAAACGTGATTCCGACTAACAAAATCACAAATAGACTATGGAAAAACATTTAACAAAGAACAACATAACATAACAAAATTCTCAAACGTGGCTCCTTCCGAGTCATTTGCAACAGCGTCTTCTTGGACGACATGTTCCGTGTACGGCTGGCAAAATGATTCGAAAGGATCTGCGCAACGGTATCATCAAAGGCCTGGCGTAGAGGTTTCTACTCTATTCAGAGTCCCGCCAGTAAACATTACAAAAACATTACAGTAACAATTACAAAAAAAAATATATATATATATATATCAGGGTGGTTTCACGGGTTCCCAAGAAAAAAAGTGTTAAATTATGTATTTATTGAACAAATTGCAATTGGTTGGTCCACTTTTGCAAAATCGCTGCAGGAAAATGAACTTTTAAACTTTTATCAAGTCTTGCTTTCATTTGGCGGAGATGTTGCAAATAAATGTCATGACGTTCGTCTTCTCCCAATGGCAAGGTCAAAATTTATATACCCTGAGTCCTCAATCAGTCTTGAAAAAAGTCATGCTCGTTAGGCTTAAATGCGTGGATTTTCAAATAACATATCATTGACTTCCAATAAGGTTCAAGTGAAAATCAAATGGTATATCTTGACAATAAACGAAACAAAAAAATTAAATCCTAGAGAGTTTGAGCTGTTTAGTGGAATACCTATAACTAGAAATGAGAAGAAAACTTCGTATTTTCCACTTCACTAGTCAAGTTATTAGTACGAGACACTGAAGAATTCTGCACATTGTAGACGAAATACGCGTATCTGCCAAGATAAGCAAAGGTAGTTGGAATCAAATGGAAAATACTAATTTTTCTTTTCGTTTCTAGTTACAGGTATTCCACTAAACAGCATTCGAGTGGTGAGCGTTCAGCGAGTTGGACGTGTTTCTCTGGCAGGCCAGTGGAGAAGAACAGCAGTGTTTTGCAGTGGCAAAATTTGTGTTTTATCTTGGCTGGCGTCGGTGGTGTTGTGGTAAGCGTGACTGCTACTGGCACCCCAGTGGGTCTGGGTTCACTTCCAGTCGACGTCGGTGGTTTTTCTGAGGCGAAAAAATCTTGGTCACGTCTTACTTCGGAAGGGAAGTAAAGCCGTTGGTCCCGGTTCATAGTCATGAGTCGTCAGGTAGGGTCCAGGTGGTGGAGTCATCTCCCTGGCGTCGGTGATTGAAAGTCGGTGAAAAAAGTGGAGAAGCAAAAGTTATAAGTGCACTCGCGATATGTGAAAGAAGTGAAGGTGGAAAACGAATCCGAAAGTTTGTATTGCGTGGAAAACCCATTCGCCAAATTAGGAACGGTTTGTTTCTTACTCGTATCTTACAGGTCGGTAGTCATAGAAACCGAAAAGAAATGAATACCGCTTAGAGAGCGTGAACAGCCGATAAGCACAAACAACGCTCACGGTAGTGTCGAAGAAGAGCTGAAGAGAGAAGAATCCAAAAATCTCGTGGTTGGATAAAGGATGTTTGTCATAAGGGAAGTGGAATGTTTCCCCTCTGACGTGATCGGATCGGTATCAGAAAAACCCGCATTAATCCACCGATGGTGAGACTGAACCCTTCTTACACTTCACCAGAATTCAAATGTGGGCAATATTGTACTGGATACATATTTTCATCAGAAATTCCAAGAAGATTCAGAAATATTCAATATGCCATACATTCAGTTTATAAAATGAACTATTTGACAATACTGAGCGTATTGTTCAGCGATGTGATTAAAATATTACCATTAATAGTCTTTAATGACCTGTTTATGTTAGTTATATAAAAGGGGAAATTACATAAATACTAGAAATTTCATAAAATCAGTCCCTAGAATGAATTATTAGACAATCCTAAGCGTCAATTTTGATTATCGATATGGATTCAATAAGCTTAATAAGTACATTTTCGTTGAAAATTGGTTAAAGTATATGGAGACTAATTTTCGAATATACTCGTTGTAGTTCAAAACCAGACCACTCGAGCCAATCGATCCTGCTCTAATTCTATACAGTCGCATAGTGTGGCTAGTCCGCTGTATGTGCTATACAACGCTCCAGATGCGACACAATAGAATGCAAGCGGCATCGATTGGTGTGATTGGTCTTGTTCGGTTTTGCACTGCAACGAGTATATTGTCATCTCAAAATTATGTGCTCTCAGGTATTGTTTTGGTCATATCTCCATGAAGGATTATCCAATCATAATGAAATTTTGACCAGTTATTTGGTGATATCATAGCTTTAATTTGGCACCAACAAAACTAAAATCGGTACACAAATAGCTCAGTATGTAATCGGAGACTAAACTGTTTGATTACTATTATAATAGGCCTTTAAGTACTGTTTCGTTCATATCTTCGTAACGAAATGTCCGAATGAAAAAAATATCTTCTTCAGTGTCTCGTACTAATAACTCGACTGAAAGAAAACCTTCGCCACCTGCCGTATATATACTATTTTCTAAATACAAAACGTTTACCTATCATTATGTTGTTTATACCTATCTTATTATTAGTTTGTCTATACCTATCCTGAGTCGAAGTCTGCACATTGTAGACGAAATACGCGTATCTGTCAAAGATAAGCAAAGGTAGTTGGAATTAAATGGAAGATACTAATTCCTCTTCTAATTTCTAGTTACAGGTATTCCACTAAACAGCTCAAACCCTCTAGGATTCATCATGGCAACCAAGCCGTCAGAGCCCAACAAATTCATCGGATTGAAGAAAACCATCGCCGCACTTAGGAAGGACGTAGCATTTCTGAAGAAATGCTTAAAATATAAAGTTGTACCAGTAAGTCATAGGATTAAAATACGAACATCGACACCCGCCCACATCGTCAGGAAAATGGAAGCAGAATTCATCAAGGACAGCATCAAACGACTATTCAACAAACTGGACCGGAAAACTTTGGAGTGCTATTCTCTGCACCTGAAGTTAGCCAAGGAGTATCCCGTAAAGTTCCAGGAGTTCATATCCCGAGTCAAGGTAGCAGAGGAATGCGAATCAAATAGGAAACGAACGGTTCTCGATAGGAAACTCAACAAGCTGAGAATAGAATCCCAACAGACTCGGACCACACATCACACCAAGGAACAGACCACACTTACACCCACCATCAACACGACACCGATGGTCCACTCCATTGAAGGACTGGTTGTTAACCGATCGACGACCGCATTCACGGAAGAACAACTGACTCATCTCAACAAAGGATTAGGATACGCGGTTACAACCAAGCCCGACGTGGAACAGATCATCATCGACGTGGAGACAGCAATTACAAACACTCTTCCGACATCTTTACAAAACACAGCCAGGACTATCACTTCGAACATTATTGAGGACGGACAGAAACAAAAACACAACAACGAGAAGGAAATTCGCATCGTTAAGGAGCTGAAGTCAAAGCCTGTTTTTACCTAAAAGCAGACAAAGGCAACAGAGTCGTCATCATGGATAAGGAGGACTACGACAAGCAGATGGCTTCTAAGATCAGTAATGGTCCTTATAGGCAGCTTCGGGTAGACCCCTACCAAACATGGTGAAACACGTGGACAAAACACTAAAAGAGTGTAAAGTAGTATTAGGGGATGCAGCAGTCCGTCTTCGTGAACCAAACCCCATCCTCCCCAGAATTAAAGGCCTCCCAAAAGTCCACAAACCCGGAAACGAAATGAGGAGATTGTTTCATCTGTAGGATCTCCAGCCCATAAGCTAGCAAAATGGCTAGTAAAAGAATTTCAAGGTATCTCCGAGCAATTCCCAACAAGCTCAGTTCGCAACTCTCAGGAATTTGTACAACAGCTACAGTCATCAGGTCATATAAATGACAATGAAGTAATGGTATCTTTCGACGTCACAGCCCTTTTCCCTAGCGTACCGATCAATGACGCAATTAACCTTCCAGAAGATTGGCTTTTGAAACAAGGAGATGACACAACATGGAAGCAAAAGGTACGGATGTACCTTAAGCTGACCCGACTTTGCATGGAAGAGAACTACTTCACTTTCAGAGGATCATTCTATAAACAATTAAAAGGAGCCCCTATGGGAAATCCTCTATCCCCATTCCTCTGTGAACTGTTTATGGCGAATTTGGAAACAATCCTAAAAGCGAAAGGATTACTCCCAACTCGTTGGTGGAGATACGTCGACGACATCTTCGCCGTTGTGAAAAAGACGATCTCTCCTGATTCTTCAAGAAATCAACAATCTCCACAAAGACATTAAGTTCACCCATGAAATAGAAAAGGATGGAAAACTTGCATTCCTCGACCTTCTAGTTAAGAGAAATTATTGTCGCCATCTCCTTTAGAGTTTGAAATCTTCAGAAAACCCACAAACATCCAAAGAGTCATCCCATACACTTCAAACCACTCTTTTCAGCACAAAATGGCCACTTTCCACCACATGATCCACCGGATGTTGATCCTTCCTCTCAATAAAACTGGAAAAAGCCAAAGAATTAGCATATATCTTCGAAACTGCCAGACTCAATGGGTACGAAAAGAGGACAATTCAAGCGATCATCAACAAAAAGGAAAAACATCTTCATGAAAATCACTAACAACCCTCTCAGACTCACCTGAACCCTAAAACGTGTATCCGTCCCCTTCGATAAAGACATTACACAAAGCTTAAACCACGACTTAGGGAATTTGGCTTAGACTTAGTTTTTCTAGTAGGCACAACCAATTAGCATCGATGTTAGGCTCCACCAAAGACTCAGTAGACACATTAGGCAGAGCAGGGGTATACAGAATCAAGTGTAAACACTGCAGCAAAATATATGTAGGTCAAACAAAGAGAGCCTTGGCAACAAAGTTCAAGGAGCATCTAGCGGAGGTAACTAAGGCTGTCAAACAGAACGAGAAAGGAATTTCACATAACTTCAAATCAACAGTCGCAGAACACATCTTCACGGAAAATCACGACATAACGACGAATGACATCACAATATTACGGACTACATCTACACCCTGGAAATTAGACGTCGCAGAAAGCTTAGAAATAAACAAACAACAGAACACAAATCTACTAAACAAAGACCAAGGCAATGGTTACACATGGCTCTTCAACTTACTACCCAAACGACATCAAACCCGACGAAGCGGAGCACCCGCTGCTACACAATAAGTATGTTAGGTATAAATGAGAAAGAAGCGAATTAGATATTAAGTACACTTGTTTTTGACTCAGGATAGGTATAGACAAACTAATAATAAGATAGGTATAAACAACATAATGATAGGTAAACGTTTTGTATTTAGAAAATAGTATATATACGGCAGGTGGCGAAGGTTTTCTTTCAGTCGAGTTATTAGTACGAGACACTGAAGAAGTCTGCACATTGTAGACGAAATACGCGTATCTGTCGAAGATAAGCAAAGGTAGTTGGAATTAAATGGAAGATACTAATTCTTCTTCTAATTTCTAGGATTATCATGCATTGCTGTTTTAGCATAGAGCCACATGATAAACATTTAAGGCTTAATTGGGTTTTCAGCTTTTCCAGAACTATTAAGATATTGATACGATATTGATATTTTGATTATTTAGATTTCAGAAACAGACCATATATATTTTGTACACATTTATAATATATTCTATTACATACATTAAATACATACAGTCAATAATAAAGGGTACACACTTAGATTTTTTTACAGAGGTCTGTATGGCTTTGCCGGGTTCTCGACGACTGGGCGTTGGTGGTCCGATCTAGCGGATTCCGGTGAAATTTTACAGTAAGCTTTAAAGAATTTACCGGATTTCGGTAAGGTTTTACCGAGGTCCGTAGAATCGGATTACCGAACGATCGGATGTTGTGAGTTCGGTAGGAATTTACAGATTTATGTAGGATAATCGGAGTGTGTAAGGTGGGAATACATGGCGAAGTATCGGGTGGATGTGGTTCCGTGGTTATCTGACCCAAGTCATGGATGACAATTCTCGAGTAATTCATGATTAGGACCTAAAATCCATTTGTAAACAATGACTTTAAACGTCGATTTCTCACGAATCACGAGAATCCTACTATATCCAGCTACTCCTAATGGTAGAACTAGCATTCTTCTACCAGATGCTGCTTTCGTTTTACGAGAGTGATTTAGGATTCAAAAGATATCGACATTTCAAGTCATTGTTTACAAATGGCTTGTAGGCCCTTAACATGAATTACTCGAGAATTATACCTTTCTTGATGGAAATCATCAGACCGAGACCAGCGAAGGTTTAAATGTTTTGCGAGAGGGTAACCATATTTCAAACAAATCACTAGACGTAAAACCTCATGTGTATTATTTACTGATCATGTCCTGTAATAAAAGTTTAAAAGAAAGGTGATTCAAGATAGTATTGATATTGTATTGCATTGTTTTATAAGATATTTTTCTATTTTTTAGATCATAGAATATTATTTTACAAATTTGTTAAAATTAATAAGTACTTTTCAATTCTGCTGATTATATATCCATACGACATGAATACCTACATATTCTTTTATTGTTACAAACTCATTTTAATGTTTCATGAATATTTATTTTTCAGCTAATCATCACAATAGATAAATAAAAATGGTCGCAGTGGAAAATGTACACAGCCGAAAAAAAAACTGCAGTATAACCTTAACATTCCAGAGTTAGATTCATTTGACCCTGATTGAGCTGTCCAAAGGCACTTAGCTGCACCGTTTTATTATATGCCTATTATTATTGTGTTATTTTATTGAGCATATTATTTAATTTATAACCATATTAAAATTAACGAACCACAACTATCACGTATTGTGTTTAAATATTTGTGTATAATTCATTGCTCTTCTATAAACTACATATATTGCAGACTTTTGTATGTTATAAGCATTAAATATATAATCAATACTGGTTGAGAAGGATACAAGAAGCTACAACGGAATCTGTGGTAGGCTCTGGAAATTATTATTTAATGTATTTTTCATTGTATTTGAAAACTTGGCTTATTTTTTTGTTTTCTTAGAAAGCATCATACAACAAATTCAACTTTAAAAAATTCATCTTTATCCCAAACAATTTTAACAATTCTTAATTTGTTTTAAGATTACAAGATAGTACATATATTTTATTGCATTATATCCTAAGATGTTTTTCTATTTATTAAGATTATTGGATATAATTAAAATTAATAAATGCTCTTCGATTCTGCTGCTTGTGTTCATCCTCATGCGATGAATATAAACATAATTTTTCTTGATTCATGAATAATTAAATGTTTTATGTTTTATTGAATTGTAATAAGACCTTCACATTGCAGAGTTACATAGACCTCCCACTGATTAATCTGCAAAGAGGCATCAAGCTGCTTATAATTATGACATGCCTTTTATTCCTATTTTAGTTATTTCATCATATTATTTAATTTATAACCATATTAATACTAAAGGATTACGAGTTCCTACTATGACATATATTAGTAAATTTTTTTAAGTATTTTTGATTTCTCTATTACATACAACATATACTGCATATTATGACACATTATTTGCATTATATATATAATAAATACTGGGTTGGGAGGGAGCATCAGGGTATCATTCAAGCTGAAACTGGACGATGGTTTGATTGACTGTCTGAGTCTAGGAGGGTATGAACACTATCAATTTCTTTATCCTACCGATCCAATTATGATGCTGTGAATTCTACTCCAACAATTTCAGTGCGAGTGACGCGCCCTTCTTAACAAGCCATACTGTAGAACGTTTAATGAGTATTGCGGATTGGGTTACTCGATTTGTTGGATCGTATCGTTGGAAGGAGATTCTTAATTTTCCGTGGATTTCGCGTGAGTGTCTCTGTTTTTGGCCCTTCATACTGCGATATTGTGAATTCAGATCTGTGGCTCAATTTGATCTTGCTATTAAGTAGAGCTGCATCAAAACGAAAAGCATGAAGGGATGGTGGCTACCTTACATACATACAGGTATTCCACTAAACAACTGAAACCCTCAGCGCCCGCAGTTGCAATTACACTATAGAATTCGGAGGGAACGCATACAATTTGCAATTCAATAGGTATTTGGGCGAATTATGCCAAAACTAGTATTTTGGGGTCATTTTAGGATACAGTATATTGGAATATTTAGGAAATCATGTAAATAGATAGTTGCCTGTCTTCTGGTGGGATCATCAGAACTTGCATGTACTGGAAGCAACTTGTCTCGTCAATACCATATGGAATATGATTCAAAATTGCGCAATAATAAGAGATAAAAAAATATTGTATCATAAGAGATGATATTTAGATTTAATATGATCATATTAAGATTTGATCTAATGATATTCTTGCTCACCAATTGATAGTTCAAAATAACAGTGACAGCAAAGTTTTGACCCTCACTTAGAGCGGACTTCATGCATTGCCAAAAACAAAGGTCATTTGTCCCCGAAGTGACAGAGGTTTACTCATTTGTTTTGCACAACTTTGACACGGAAACCATGAATTACGGAAAGGTTAACGTAACGTAGAACACTATTTTCACTTCTCATCAATATTTCATTAGAATTCAAGGCACTTTTTCTTTGTTAGCGTTTCAAGTTTATTTCTTTCACAATTTGCTTATTGCTTGCTCTCAACTTAGTTTTCTAAACGCACTTCCACAGTTATTAACTGACAGCTTTTGATGACAGGTACCATTTTTTTTTGCATTTTAATGATTTTGTAGCAAATACTATCATACCATATGCCCAGAGAATCGACAAATTTTCCTTAACCAAAAATTCCTAGACCAGACCGGGAATCAAACACAGTCACCTCCAGCATGGTGTTACTTTGTAACCGCACCTCTACCGACTGAGCAAATGACAGATAGGGTCTTGTCTTGAATATGTCTATGTCTTGAATACAGGGTGATGCTATATCTATTTTGCACATTTTTTTTTTTGAATATTTTGGCTTAAATGTTAATGCTCCAAAAATATTGTAAATTTTAAACTAATAGGGTTAGGGGATGTAATGTTAGCCTTCATTCGGCCTATGTACCAAATATGTCACAAATCAAGCGATATTGAACAAAATTATGTTGCTATCAAGACAACCGATTTGATAAGAAGCAAATCAAACATTATTTATCAATTTACTGTTCAATTCCATGTAATTTTCGATTTTATGAACTTTATGAACTATCAATGATTTAATAAGAAAACAATAGACCCAGTGTTGGGGACATAATTTTTATTTGTTCCCAACTATGGCCTATAGTTTGTGTAAGTTAGTAAAAAGGTTGTTATTGGTAAAATTTTCAATGTTAATTTACGAGTTTCGGTTGAATATTTCCTAAATGGCTCATCTAAACACAAACCCAAGGACAAAGCTTACAAACTTCTTGGTATAAGTAGAGACTGTTTTGGAATTAGTATTAGGCAAATGACTTGGATTTAAGATAGGTTCAGTCTGTGCAGCATAACTGAAGATGTAGTAAATAAATATATAAATAAAAGTTTCCAGTCCTTAATTTATACTATGAAGAGAGAAAAAAAAACTTGTGCAGAGTGAATTATTTTGTTTTCATTATGGGACGGTAAATAAGTTATAAGTGAAAATATTTTAAGCGGTTCAAAGCAATTTCAGTTTAGTGTGTATTGAGACATTTTATGCTGGGTAAATCAAATACAACTGACAATGCTTTATATAAGGAAACACGAAAAAAGAACGCACGAAGACCACATTTCATATAAAAATCGATCGAATGGGACTAAGTTGCATCCACGAATAGACTTAATTTGATGCTAATAAACCGATATTACATCCATATCCCTCAAAAGTTTCAGACTTTATAAAATGAGTTGTGTATCTTTTCGTGATACATACTACAAAACATATTATTAAACGTATCAAAGCAAGTGAATGACTGGCTAAACATCCCTTACAGCTAAAACAATTTATAAGTTATAATAAAGAAACATAATCGATCTTTGCATATTAAGCTGAGTCAAAGCACACATACCCTATTTAGAAAAATGATACAACCATGAGAAACCAGGACAATTGAGAAATATTTCCAAAAAAAATATGGTGGTGCTATTTTTGTTTCGTATAATATATAACGCATACAGGATTCTGATGATCATTCAAAGCAATATAATCCTAATTGGAAAATTGGCAAGCAGGAAAATGTTAAATAAATGCTTGACCTGAGCACTCTTTTAAAAAATAAGAAGAATTAAAATCTTATACACTTTTTTCAACTATCACTAGTGATTCCGAGAATTCCGTTAAATTTCATAATGGAAAACTTATCATTCGACAGATAGGCCTATTTCGTCTGCAACTTACCGACTTCTTCAGTGTCGAGGGCTCAAGTCGAGCAGGTTCACATTAGGGTGATCATAGGGTCATTAGGAGTTAACATGAACTGCTTGCATCGTTTTTTTCTTCGTTTTATGCGTGCAGAAAAGAAACCCATCTTAACTTTAAAACCGCTAGAAAGCAAATTTTACAAAATATCTTCAAAATGAGAGGTGTGCAAAATATTTTAATACACGATAAATTGAAATGCGTCTTGTTCTTGTTTAAGTCAACCAATTTTTGATCGAATCACCCTCTAAGGTTTAGAAATCAGTCCGAATTCTATGAGTCAAAGAGACCAGCATTTAGTACACCAATTAGCTATGGAGCAGCTAAAGTATGAAAAACATTGACTTGACAGGTGAGTGGGTGGACTAGTGATGGTAAGATACAATAATAAATGGAATAGTTACTATATATTTTGAAGTGATGATAGATACTGGGACCATTAGAGCACTGGATAGTTCGGTTTCGACGGAGAGAGTGGAGTTGTCAACTCCCTGTCATAAACATTTCGTAAATTGAAGGTGGACTCTTCTCGCAACTCTTGGGGAAGTCCTCACGTATGATGACTTGTTCCATCTGTTTGCCATATTGGGTGGTATCTCTAACATACATATATACATTCCTATATTTAATAACAAACTATATACAAATACTACCTGAGAAATTAGGAAGCTGGAATTGAAATGTAATGTGCAATAAGAAATTCGAAAGAGTATTTCTACAGAATGAAGACCTTTAAAATACTAGTCCGGTCTTTCATACTGTTGAGTAATCCAAGTAATATTAGAGTAGGTCACACCCTTCCGTTCAAAGCACATCTTAAGAAATCTAATCTTTGGAAAAAGTTTTAGCAAAATTATGTTATATACACTAGTATTGAGTTTTGAGCCAGGTCCGAGCAAGTTAACAATCAGCATTTATTGTCTTTAGAACATATTTGGTGCAATCAAACAATGAATTTGAAATTTTACAATATCATCATAAAATATATGTGATAGAATAAAGGTTGTCCCACATCAAATTGCATCATGGCAAAAAAACGTTGCAGAAAATTACTCATTGGGTGTTTTCTTTTGAAAATTTGGGTCGAAGTAGTTTAGAGTGTTTTTATTTTGTTGCATTTTTATCGCGGTCAGTTTTTAGAAAATTTGAAAAAATGGCGTCCCCCGAAAACACAACGTCACTAGTTCATTTAGCGCAAGAACCTGGAAAATCCTCAACTCTTTCATCGGGACATTGGAAAACAACTCGGAATCGTACAATCAACGGTGAGTCAAGAGATTAAACGTTACTACAAAACTCTGAGCATCGAACGGAAGGAGAAATGCAGTCAGAATGGATGTTCTATTAGTGATCAGGATCACAAGCGTGTCGTGGAAGCGTTTAAGCGGAATCCTAATGCTTCGGTCAGGGATGTGGCCAAAAAGTTGACCCTGTCCAAGTCTTTCATCAGAGAGCCAAGGACCGGGAGGACTGCAAACGTACAAAGTCCAGAAGGCTCCAAATTGTGACGAACGGCAAAACACGGTGAGAAACTCCCGGGCCCGGAAACTGTGCACCCAGATGCTGACGAAGCCTCATTGTCTCATCAAGGATGATGAGACTTACGTCAAGGTGGTAGCTTCCAGGGCTACTGTTCTTCACCGCCCAGCAAAAGTTTGATGTTCCAGAAGCAGAAACTTTCAAAGTTTGCCAAGAAATACATGATTTGGCAATCAATCTGCTCATGTGGCAAACGGAGTGCACCGTTCGTGACTGTTTCCTCTGTTGAAGCAAAACGATGGCCGAACGATCCTCTGGCTTAATATAGCTTCGTTCCACTGATTTTTTTGGAGTGATACGAAGCCAACCAGGTCACTTTTGTACCACTTTCGGACATGAATCTCCCACCCACCAAAGCACTGGAGCTAAGGCCCATCGAAAAATAATGGGCTACAATTTAGCAAGCACTACGGAGGCATCCCAAGGAGGTCGAATCTGGGGAAGATATGAAGAACAAGTGGGTTTTCGTACAGAAGAAGCTGCAGGCAGATGAGTGGAGTTAAGCGTAAGGTGCGAGCGTTTGGATATGGTATTGAAGTTGAATGAAATAAATCTATCAAAAGCTTACTTATAGGTAATATTTTTTTTGTCTGAAAGTTTGAAGAGGATCGGTTTACTAGGTAATTTCCTACAGCGTGTTTTCCGTCATGCAATTTGATGTGGGACTCCCTTTAAAAGAGGCAAGCGGTCTTAGATATTAAGACTGTTTCACTAACCGATAGTAAGTTCAACGACTCAAACTTCTTCGCTTCATCAAAAACTTTCTTCAAAATGACAATGCTTCATAATCAACACCGCCTCACTTCGAAGTATATCCAATAAACATCAAACACGTCAAACATATAGCCGCTTGTCGGTTATCCCAGCAGTAACCTTTTCCCTAAATATTATCCAGTTGGATGACGCCAATGCTGGCTAGGTTATGCAACGTACACCGAAGCAAACGAAGCAAATGAAAATGTCAACCGTTGTTCCTTGGCGCACGGAAAAGGGCATCAATGACGAAATAGTATTTAGTAGGAAACATTGAAGCGAAAGTTTCGAAAAGTTCTCTGAAGCGAAAGAACAGCGGTGCAAATTAGCCCAACCCCGCCCACCACATCGTTAAAGCTTGAAGTTTGGCGGCTTATAGCTAATTGAATAAAGAGAGACGCTGGTTCACCGCCACCGCCAACCAGCGTCGTAGGTTAATGTTTTGTTCCTTCGAACCGGAAAGCTACCGGGTATGTTTCGGTGATGCACGAAAGTAGTAATTTGCGACGAGACTCCCACGTTCACGAAACACAGTTGAGGTTTTGCTTTTGACGATTTTTCATAGCTCGGGAAAGTTCATCGAAAACTGGAGAAAAATCGATATTTTTCTGGGTGATACATCCCTTTGGGATTCGACCCTGTGCGAGAACCGAACAGTAAACTTCCACTTCAACATATTGTCAATTTCAATTCCCTCTCCGTCCGCATCGCTCACCGCACCCAACCGGCGTCAATTCACACAGGAAATAATTAAATCCTCTTCAGGAACCAATTTTCTAACCTCCATCTATCAAAGTTAGTCTGCGCACTTTTACTCCCAGTCGGATTGGGCGCTGGCTGTGATGGGGATGATCCTAACAACTTCAAGACAGGCTCGGAGACCTGGAATGTAGTCGGCTGATGCCTGGCCGGATTATGAAAATTTAATTTTTCGTACCAATTATAGCGGCAGATAGCTTGTAATGACTTTTGGCTTGCGCGTGATTCAATCACACACAAACCACAAACGAGGACAGATTGGGTGAAAAGTTTCCTCTCCTGACATTTCATAAACTCAGCCTTTCACATGCCACAGCACACAAGGCACGTTATTTGTATAGTTATTTGCTGTTTAAGCTTGCTCTTCAGTTCATTAATATACATCACGCATTTCGGAAACCAAAACCAAGTCGCAACCGATTATTTCCGCAATGAACATTACTTTTTACTCGCCTGTCTTTTCTGAACAGAACAGAACGATGTCGAGCGCGCAAAACATTAGGAAAATTGCCACGATGACTATCGCAAACATTTCGCTTCCTATGCTCCTGTTTTGCCGCTCCTCACCTTTCCAACGTGCCATCGAACCAGCACTAAACAATTCTCCAGCATGGTGGCTGATTTTGACATTTTCCTTCATCGTTTCGCAATTTCCGTCCCCCTCCAGCCGAGTCGTCCTGGCATCATCATCGGAAGGGGAACCGCAAAACGTTCAAGGCACGGGTCCTTGACGCAGCAGGGAAATTCGCGAAAGCGATTGTTCTGCATCACTCCAGGTTCCGGTCGGTGGCGGCACACGGCGACAGGCCTTCCCCTCCCTCGGCTGTCGCATTGATGTCATCGGGCCTGTCGTCAATTGACATTTTTCGCTATTGCGACACCCGGCAGAGTGAGGCGACCGGGACACGAAAGTGGAATTTTGGAGTGAAATTGAGGATGGAAAGTGTTACTTTTAAGAAGATAGATGTTGTTGATACTTATTTAATGCAGTGAAGTTCGGGTTGCCATGAAGGTTCTTCTTGAAAACGGTCTGTTGAGAGGGCTGTTATCTAAGACGGTGCAATAAAACTCACCATAACGCTTAGTGTTTAGAAATGATACCTGAAGGACTTGGAGAATTATTTTCCCGCAGATGCGGATTTATTGACGATATTTTTTTTCAATTCAATGAAAGAAACATTTGTGGTTTTAGACATTCATTTCATGATAGACAGTGAAGACTAAATCTACTGTTAAGAGAACTATCACATCTGGATCCGTTGTCATTCGGTAAGAAACCTGGGGGATGATTTTGAACTCTTAGATACCAGACGTGCAGCCCCAGTAGACAAAGTCAACCCTGGCCACTTCGGAGTTCCAATTTCTTGGTCAAGTCAAGTAAAATATCTTGGACGGATACTTGATCAAAAATTTACTTTAAAGATCACATTGAGGGCATTCAAGCCAAATGTAATAAGTACATAAGATGTTTGTATCCTCTTATAAACAGAAAATCCAAACTTTGATTAAAGAACAAACTTCTAATATTCAAACAAATTTTTAGACCGGCCATGCTTTACGCTGTGCCGATATGGTCTAGTTGTTGTGCAACTAGGAAAAAAGCACTTCAAAGGATTCAGAACAAAGTTCTGAAATTGATTTTGAAGCTACCACCCTGGTTCAGTACTATTGAATTACATAGAATTTCAAACTCTAGAAGAAATGTCAAACAAAATAATTCATAATTTTAGACAAAAATCATTGCAATCTTCAATTGCAATGATCAATTCTCTCTATAGATAAGAACTAGTTTTAAGAAATGAACTGTAATTCTAACACGTAGGCAAAATAAACCCTGTTAAAAATTCTGAATAGACAAAGTAAAAATAATATTAACACAATTAGATATTAATGATAGCATATAATGTTGAAATGTTAATTACAAAGCAGGATTACCTAGGATTAAATATAAATGTTAAATAATGTAAAATTTGGAATAAATAAAGAGTTAAAAAAAAACCATGGCCACGTCTTTGCAACTGCAAGGGAGTAGGAGGTAATTTTAGTCCTGCAGAGAACTCTATGATCACTCAAATATGTCACAAGTAAAGTAACGGGTATTATTCCTCATGCCCAACGATTAATTTGTCAAATACTTCTATTCAATTTTTCGCAGCCTGCCGAAAACTGACAGAACTATCAACACTTTCTCTTCATATCCTTCGTACCAGCAAAATTACTGTCCACTCTAGGGGCCTCATGGTGATGAGAGAGTAGTTCCTTCTATACCATCGTAAATAATGCACTATGAACTAAATCCACCCAAATTTTCATTAAATTCTACCCAACGGTTAAAAAGTTAGAGCAATTTCATAGTGTGGCAATTTCATCGTGGACACCCTTTATGTTCCTGCCGTCATGTATTACTCGTACACTGCGCTCTTTTCCAGACACTGCACGGATAAAAAAACGCTTATTAGTGTATAGAAAATATAATAAATAATAATTAGATTAAAATAATTGCGAAAGGTTAATATTATGCATTGCATAACATACTGTTCCAATCATTTAAGTAACTAGATTGAGGTAATATGAATAAAACTTTGAACTTTTTTTTTGTGATATTTAAAATAATATAAAGACATTTGAGTAAGCTTGTTGAGATAACATTTGTAACAGGTTTAAGAACATTCAGTAACCTGAATAAATGCAGTACAATAAATACAATGTTTTTCGTAATCATTATAATGGCTGTAAGATACTTAAATAAAATTAATTGAATGATGTTTGCAATCATTCCTAATTGCAAGTTACCAAAATGAGAATTTAAGATAAAAAAAATCAACAATAACAGTTTTGTGTTGATTTTTACACAGCTGAGAAATAAGGAGGGGGGGTTCCGTTAGCGTTACGTAATTAAAAGGGGGAGCCTGGTCACGTATTACTTATTGTTACATAGGGGGGAGAGGCGGTCCAAAATCCTGTTTTTTGCGTTACGTAATTTGTGCACAAAGCCTAAGCCAACAAGTTATCTCATTGTGGTAATTGTTTTGCCTTGATTATTCGCTGACCCGGCAAAAACACGGTGCAGTCTGTAGAACCCTTTATAGGGCGAAGAAATCTGCCATCAGATAACGCAGATCCGGCATCTACAAGATCTTTTTACACCAAGAAGAATCCAGTCTCCGAGGGTCCGGCTGTCCTGCCCGACCGGAAGTCCAGAAGAAGCTAAAACGCTCAGAGAAAAGTGGCGAAATTCTTCCGTGCCTCAGGTTGAGAGGTCAGTGCAATCGAACAAACCGTGTCAAAAATATCTCAAATCTATAGACATCGTCTTGCGAAAATCGTCAAATCTATAGACATCGTCTTGTTCTGAGCCAGTTTTCTCGGAACAGCAAGCCACCACCCTGAAGCAGGTACTGAAGGCAATGACAAGAAATGTTTTCCTTGCAAAGCGCAATATGATATGCGGCAAATCTAACGCTAAACGGCAACAACTCGTTGAGGACCTGATAATTAACGTCCACCAAGCAGGTGAGCACTGAAGTCAAGTACATATCCAAAATAATCTTTCAAGTATATATCCCAAACCGATTTTCTCGAAGAAGATTCTTCTGAGCGTGACCATTAGTGAGAAATAGATGATGACGCAACAGTAAGTTTCTTTGGGACTTGCTGTTAACTTAAAGATTCGTAGTACCAGTTCCTGCAAGATGATCCGTGCGAGAGAAGATGTGCAGTTTTGGCCGGACCTGGATTTGACCCACTATGCCATAAGGTCATTGGTACCGAGGAACATGAACCCCTACGGATGTTCCCTAGCTTCGGTCAGTCAAGAATTGCTAGGATTATCTCAAACGCAACCATTTTGTGGCCAAATCCTCAGAAAAAGCTGATTGAAATAGCAAAGAAGCAGCATCAGAATATTTCAACATCGTTTTTTCTTCATGGCTATGACCAAAGTTTAGGCTTACGACAAGCTGCCGCTCGTCAAGGTTTGGAAGAATTTTCGAAAAATTGGCGAACTGGTTTATGCGAACTTCTTGAACGCCATAGGAGAGGATAAGGATTATGTTTTTCTAAGGGGTTTGTAGAGCTCTTGGAATGAGATGCCGCTTTACTACAAAATGACCTGAAATGTTTGATGTGTTTATGTGATATTACGTATGTTCTCCTCAAAACATGTACGTTGTTACTAGAAATTAGAAGAAAATTAGTATTTTCCATTTAATTCCAACTACCTTTGCTTATCTTCGACAGATACCCGTATTTAATAACTCGACTTGCGACGATATTAGTACGAGACAGTGAAGGAGTCTGCACATTGTAGACGAAATACGCGTATCTGTCAAGATAAGCAAAGGTAGTTGGAATTTCTAGTTGAAGGTATTCCACTAAACAGCCCAAACCCTCTAGGATTCTTGTATGTTTTAAATAAAATTTCTGTGTTATTTGATTTCTGTTTGATTTCTTATATACTGACTGATATAGTACTAATGATACTTCGCTTTGTGTGCAGTCTTTGCATCCTTTCCTTACAAAAACCGCGTGTAGGCCATGGTTGAGAAGGTACTTTTATCGATTCATTTCGCCGCAATTCTCGGCTATCTAGAACGTTCGGCGCCGCGAATCACTGTAAACCACCAAAACTTAATCGGAACCTCTAATTCTAATAACTCTAGCACATTTACTGCCTTAAATTGTTGTCTGAACCCTAAATTTCTAGCCTACTCCTCACTGTGGGATCTGTAACCATTCCAAATCTAAGATATTTCAAACATGAAACCTAAGCAAAGATCCTGATTGCTATCTAGTACGTTTATCTTTAATTTGCTCCTCTCTTCCACTCATCTACTGTTTGGCTTATAGGATTCATGTTCCTACTCAATCTGACCGCCTTGCAAGTAGGTAATACGAAAACAATGATCCATTCTACTGCTTCAAATGGCATTTCCCAAGCGGGCCCTCCGCGTCCTCTCTCTAATATACATGCTTGACATCGTCAGTTTTAAGTAACACTTTCATGTGACCATGTGACTCATTTTGAAATCAGATAATTACCCTGATAAGAAATTCACCCCTTTCTAAAATGGTGCAATTCCATTCAGATATTATACAATGAGCAAATCAGTTATTTTGGTTATTTATTCCATATAAGAAATGGATAAACAACAACATAAGTTGCCACGAAAACGAAAAGAGTCGTTTTCCCTAGATTGAAAGTAAGAAGTCTTAGAGTGAATTGCGGCATAATCCGCTAGTATCACACCTGATGTTAGTGCCTTTATATAAACGTTCTACGACGTGGCAGTGAAAAATGACAGAATATGTGATACTTTTACTACTGGTCAAATTCTTGATCTCACATGTACGTTTATAGCATGAGATAAGCCCTCTCACCGTCGATAAGGTGAAATCTTTGATCCACGAGAGGGAAAGGATTTGCGGAAAATGATCACTAAATGTTAGATTTAAGGAAAATTTGCTTCATGGCTTTATTTGCGATGTATTTTATTCAGCTCCCTTCTAGTTTTTAATGCACACGTTGCGCTGATGTCGATAGTCGACAAAAATAACGAGTAACCTCATGGGAATATGTATAAGCCAGTTAGAATTTAATCTCGTAATCAACGTTTCAGCGGGAGCTTTAATTATACATGATCGAAAATTCATTCCACACTTACTATAGACCGGAAGCACCTAGCACACATTTTCATCAGCGGATCACACAAAGAACCCCGAATGACAGCGAAAATGTTCCATCCAATCAACTTTTCAGCAATCAACCGAAAAGGTTCCCTCTCGAGGTGCCGTTCATTTTAGAAAATTAATCATCATTTACTTGCCGAAATTGAGCAGAACTTCGCTTCTAAATCTTGCATATCAACCAACTTTATGGCACCGGAGTACACAAAGAACGATAAAAGCGCGACTTAGGATCTTCGGCTGCACAGAGTGTGCAACAGCACGCTCGATGCCAGGGTCATTAATTTTCCTTCACCACCACTAAGCCACACGAGCCGAAAAATAGAAAGGATTGAAATCGAGCGAAACACCTACAGACAGTGTTTATGTATCCGAAGGAGCGTAGGCTGAACATTTCCACACCCCAAGAATTCCCAAAGTCCCATTAACAAATGAGCACTCTGTCATTGTGCGCTCTAGCGTCTCAATGGCGAAGCTGGTGGCAGTCGCTTTGTGTGCGTTGGGGTTCAAACAAGGAAAAATGGAAGTTCTTTTTTTTTTCATTGTTCCGGGGCAATGGTTAAAGTTGAATAAACTGGGGCCACTGCGGAGGAATTTATAAATGACACAGCATTATTCGATAATGTTTGGACTTCCCCGCCCGAAAACCTGCCTTAAATAATAAATAACAACAGAGCCCCCAAAAAGCAGCCAGTGTCAGCCAGGAGGTGGGTCGTGAAGATTCAGCTCGTATTTCAAAATGAGAAAATTTTAATTAACCAACAAACCTTTTTTTTAAGCCGAAATTTTGACGGTTAAGAAATACATAATTAATCCAGTGGTATTAAAATTACAAACCAGGAGACTTCATTTTCATGAAAAGAACAAAATATAAATCATAATTTAATTACCTACGCTAATTTTCACGATAGAGCTTGTAGGAAAAACTTCTCAATGGCAGAACACTATATAAGATTTTAAGAAGAAGTTCATCAAGAATAGTGATTGAGTTTTGATGATCGGTGTTTTAGCATGTTTTTGAATCGCAAGAATTTTAAAACAGATCTAATGTAATCAACCTTGTCGAACACGAACACAGACAGATCTTGAAATTAACCGATGCAAATACTTCAATCCTTTTTTCTCGTCTATTTGAAAGCATTCAAGTGACAAGATGACTAATAAACCATAAAATTTGTTTGAATTGAGTATATAAACACAATTTATTTCAATCCAGAAGAGCAAAGCACGAGGAAAGCTCGCACTGTTTAGGTTTCTAATTGATGTGTTTTCTAAAATTAAGTGATGTCTTGGAAAAAAAAGAAGAAAACACAAAAAAGAGAAGGTCAACATAATCTCCTCTCCAAACATTAAACATAGTATCAAAATGTGTGTACAGTACACCATTGCACAGTTACATCATCTAACACCCAAACAATGTGCTTGATCGTCTCGTGCCAATATATAACTATAGTGTCTACAAAAAAGAATGGATAAAAAAATTAACAAAATGGCAAGAACTCACCTAATCAGTCAATCACATCCACTAAAATGATCCAATGCTACTTCCGCAATGAGTTAGAATTCAAATTTAACTCAATTCTAGCACCACTTGAATTATTTACCGCGTTGGGCAGCTACACAGAAGCAAAACAAACGTCAGTGTCCGTGTTGATACATCACGTTCGCAACAGAAAGCGTTTTCTTCACAATATCGCTATTCGAGACGGTCAATTCTGAATCACATCCAATACAAAGTACATGATGGTCAGCATTATCATGAATATTGATAAAATAAAAAGTTGAAAATGACAGCTAATAAAGAACTCGCCGTGAAAGTAGACAGAACCTACTTCGATCCTCCCAGAATATTGAAACCACCTGGCTTTTCAAGCCACTCTCCTGATGGCATTCAGGCATTGAACTTAAAGGGTGTCCACGATGAAATTGCCACACACCAAATTGATTCGCAAAATTCGAGTTTTCATCCGATTGCCATCAAATTTTCAGGGATTGAGAAATAACTATTAAAATTCATTTTACGATTTTACTCGTATTTTATTTACAGTCCATACGCAACTGGCAATACGCAAACCTTGGCCTTAACCCTGGCCATAAGATTCTGCACAACCTGTGAATCAACCGTTTTTTGCATGTAAACCCATACTTTCTTCAGTTCCTCGACTGTCTTCACTACCTTAGGTCGTTTAAGAAGTTGCTGCTTCATAATCGCCCAGTACTTCTCGATGGGGTGGAGCTCCGGAGTCTTGGGAGGGTTGAACATTTTCGGCACGAAATTGACCTTATTGTCCGCATACCACTTAATTTACCAGTTAGTAGAAGTGTAACAATGTTAATCAAGCTTTAGCAAACTTCTTGAAATTTCAGCAATGTAAAGTTTGTAGTGCACACTTCACTGAACTTCAATAAAATTGACTTCAAAAATATGTGCAGACCTTCATCTCATAAAAGTAAGCACAGGTTTGTTTACACGGTAGATGGCAAGGTATCCAAAATTTGCATAACCGCTTGTTAAATTCACAGAAATTAAATACTAAGTTTGAAAAGTTTCAAAAAAGTAAGTAGAATATCAGAAAAATTCACGCAGAGGTTCAAAATCATAAGCAGATATTAAGCAAAGCTGTAATTTGCAGAACTTCAAGAAATATTAGACAAATATCAGCGAAGTTTGGCGATCTTTATCGAAATCCAGCAAAAGTAGCATTACAGCTTAGATAACAAAATTTCAAATTTTTCACACAATTTAATAATCCACAAAACTTTAGCAAACTTTGTATAATTTTTGAAAACTTTGTCACACTTCAACAAAAATTCCAAAAAAAAAGCTACAGAACTTCCTTCCATATTAAAAAGGCTTAGGCAAAGTTTATAGAATATCGAAAAATATCAAGGGGCAAGACAGTTCCTCATCCCGAACAATTTCAGAGTTGCTTTTGAGGTAGGGTAGGTAACGACTTAAGCACCCCGGGACCCTATTCCAAGCACGAGGTTAACGTTAACCTATAACGTGCATTTTTTGTAGTATGGTGCTCCATCTAGTGAAGCACCATACTGCAAAAAATGAGCGTTGTAGGTTAACGTTTACCCCGTGCTTGGAATAGGGTCCCGGTGTGCTTAAGCCGTTCCCTACCCTACCTCGAGTAACAATCGTTTCTCAGCAAGCGAGTACTGGCATTTGTTTTCTCTCTGTTTTTGCCCAGCAGCTGCCAAACCAACCAACGCTAATACATGAGCTCTCGATACAATTGAACACTAGAAATTTTCAAGGTTTTTAATTTTCTCTATTTTTCTCTGTATTTGAAAACAACCTACATTCAGTCAAACTACATATCTGATATGCTCGCAAAGCCTTACACGGACAGTTTAGTAAATAAGATCTAAACTGTCCGTGTAAGGCTCTGCCTCTTTCGAGAAGAAGTTATTTTATGTCTCCAATTAAGCCATACATTGAATAAACCCATCAGTTTTGGCTTGAGATGCTGTTTGCTAAGCCAACTGGTGCTTTGAACAAGGTCAAGAGGAGAGACAAAAGAGCTCATCCCGCTGAACTCCGACCGGGGCATCAAGCTTCTTACAATCGATGTATAGCTAATTTACACTTTAGTAAAGCCTTCCGTATCACGTTTCACATTAGACATCCCCTGAACCCCTCACAGTCGTGGAATAGGGCTCACCATAGTACCATCGTCTATTGTCATTACCAGAATGTCTACAGTGTTTTCAAACAAATTGGAAGTCAAACTTTTCGAAACCTTAGCAACCGATAAGAACCGATGGAGATTGATTCGATGTTTAGTTATATTGAGTTACTCGCGAGCTACGCGGTGCATCAAAGCAACTCAGAGTAGAGCTGTCTCAACCCTAGAAAAATATTGAAGAAACGCAGCAAAAATCGCACAACTACAGCGAAGGAAGTATAAAAACAATACAACAAAACAGCCTTTAGATACTCATACATATTACTGGACAAATAAAACAGCACAAGCTAACCAGTTCTGGCAAAAATGACCTATTTTGCTTCCTTTTTCTTAGAAAAACATTCAAACAAACCACGCCCATCTCTCCTCCCCTTAATTTTGATTCGAATAAACCATTTAATCGAATTTTAACGTCTTCAAATTTTAGCCAACGTTGTTGTTGTTGTTGTTGTTGTTGTTGTTGTTGTTGCTGTTGTTGTTGTTGTTTTTTAAGACGCTTTACATCAATCGGATCCATTCCTGTCAGTTTCAGTAGCTAAAAGTGCAGCAGAGTATACAATATGATGTGACTGTTGCTATTCGCAATAAGTAGGTTTTAATTTCACTTAATTGTTTTTCCTATGGTCATGGTTCCTTCGTTTGATTTACAATCGTTGGCAATTTTCTCTTTCCTGATCTGTTTCAGTGTCTGTTGCTATCACTCATTATCATACGCAATGGAAAACGTTTCGTGTCAGAGTAGATGAATTATATTTGTACTAAGAATCCGATGTCAACATCCAGGGGGATGGACAAATCAACTCATTATGCTTCTATTACTGCCCGATTTTTTATCACTCATTAGAGTTTGAGCTTTCAGCTTAGCTTCGTCAAAATCGCAAGTAATTATCAGACTCGAAAAAAGGATTTTCAATACAACCATAATGATTATTTTGCGTAAAGTCAAGCGCAGCCCTCCTTTTTCATAATTACAACTTGTAGTTATTCTAACCTATCGATCTGAGCCTAAAACATTTCATATCATGGTCTACATCGAAAGAAAAATATTTTATTTCTTGATTTGATACTCAAAATCATTCCCTTCTTCTTCCTCTCCATCACTTACTTTTATCTCTATCTTCATTTGCAACAGTATCTTTTAGGAAAGTTTTTCTATTTATTTTCAACATGTTCTGTTTCTTTTTCGATTTCTTTTCGCCTTTACTCTTCATCATGTTTTTTTTTAAGTTTAATTCAATCACGCTTTCCATCATGCTCTTCTTTGTTTTCTTGAATCGTTCTTCCTCTTCTTCGTCATCTTACTTGTCGTAATATTCCTTCTCATTGGCATCCGTTTGCCCATTTTTCTCTTTCTGTCATCTTCCTATTTTATTCATTTTTATTAACAACATTAACAACAAAAAATAAAAACGTAAAAGGAAAATGAGAGAGGAAAATGAAACAGGGGAACGAAAACAAAAAAAGGAACATGACAAAGGAATATGAACAAGAAAATAAAAGAAGGAATATGACAGAGGAAAATGAAAAACGAAAATGAGAAACGAAAATGAAAAACAAAAATAAAAAACGATAACGAAAAATGAAAATGAAGAGGCAACATGAAAAGAAAATGGAAAAGGCAAATGGAAAATTAGAAAAAAAAGGAAAATGAAATAGGAAAATTAAAATGGAAGATAAGAACGGAATTTGAACTTTTGAGTCAATAGACCGATGTGTTTGAATAACAAAAAAAAAAGATTATTAAACATTCATTAGAGGAAAAATATGAATCCCTTGAAAAATTGGATTTTTGTCTTGAAAAATCTTTATCGTATTTGTATTTTCGATTTTCAGGGTGTCTGGCTACAGAGCGCTGTAAGATTTTATGATTTTATTCTTTGAAAATTTAGACTGTTTTATTCAATGTATCACAATATTAGAGTAAAGTCTTGTTTCGTTTTTCAGGTATATTTTTTTTGAAGTGATCAAGTCTTGGGTTTTTGTGCCATACCCATATGCGACTTCACTATGATGTTTCACCTTTGATTGGTGGTGACTGTAACAAAGTAATTTTATCTTCAATTTCGGATTTGAGACTATCATGCTGATCGCTATTGCGTATTTTAAATTTTCACAGGAATTCGAAAATATATTAAATGAACATGCTTAGGGTTTCAAATAGAGTATTAATAAATAAAAATTAGTAAATGCATCTTCCATGGACAAATGCGAAAATGGTGCAAGCATACCAAATAATCGAAAAACGACATACATAGTAATTATGTATGGATGCTTATATTCTACTTCTGCTGTTTTAGGCTTGGTAATGAATACCTCACAATGTTAATAACATTATCAGTTGAAATCGGCCTAGTGGTTCAAAAGTCATGATATCTTAAAAACGTCAATTTCGGAAAAAGTCGAAGAAAATCGATTTTTTAAATCACCCTAGCATGGAAGAATTGTGAAAAGAAAATCAGGTTTAGGAGATGAAAATCATATCTGAAGAAAAATTTCGCAAGAAGTCAAGCAGGAACACTAAAGGCATCTGCAGAATTTCGTGAGATTATTCCTTATATCTGTTTGTTACATAAATACATAGTTAAAACGAACAAAATGCAACTTAACGAACCCAAGTATAAAAAATATAGTTACAAACAACCTCATTGTACAATAAGACAATTGAATGAAACAGAATGAAAAAAGATTGGTGAACTATTTAACAGCACTGGAGGAGTTCTTTGACTCTGAATTAACAACTCACCTTTCAAAGAATTTTTAAATGACTATGCAACCCGGATGGACAGTAAAATCTGATAAATCGAACTCTTTTCCTACTTTCTCACATAATTTATTGGGCCAGACTATAACAGTGTCTTCCTGGGTGTCATTTCCTGGGAACATCTGGTGAACTGCCTCTACAGGATTTTGGAATCTATTCTGACCAAAGCCTAGTATAAAGAACTTGACGCTCTTCAGCATGCAGCTAAGGCCTGTACTCGAAAAAAATGCACCAGACAAAAGTGTTAGCCAAACATTTATTTTGAGTCGGATGTTCTTGAAACTTTCAGGAAACGAACTAATACATATGGATTATGTTTCGGCATAACTACTTTATTCAATTTCTATTCCATCGCTGAAATCCCGCACCTTTCCCTTTAGACCCCTCATTACATTTTGTGCAATGGTGGAGTTGGTCACTTCCATCCATTCTTTTTTCAATTCCAGCTCGTTCTTAAACACCTTAGACGATTTTCGAACTTTGGAATTCATTATGGCCCAAAATCTTTCCACCGGACGAATTTCTGGTGAATTTGGGGGGTTGGTTTTTGGTTCAGAAATAACGTTATTTTCTCTGTACCGATCCAACGTCGATCGCGCGTAATGGCATGATGCCAGGTCCGGCCAAATAGGGCAGTAGACGCTTCTGGAGGCACTCGGTGCGGTAAATTTCACTGTTGATGGTACCCGTTGTGATGTACGGTTTACTCAGTTTACCGCATTGGCATATGACCTGCCAGAGCAAGTATTTTTTGGCGAATTTGTCCACTTTCTTCTTCCTTATATCTTCCGGGACATCGTACCGTGATTTGGCAACGTAGAACTCCAGCGCCGGTATCTGCTTTGCGTCTGCCTTGATGTTGGTTTCGTCATTCATAACCACACACATCGTTAACCATTCTCGATATAGCTTCCTTGCGTGGGATTTGGCCACCGTGTTTTGTTGATCACGCCGGTTCGGTGCCTTGCCGACCTTGAATACATGAAACCCAGCTCGTTTCATGGTTTGCTGAACAAAACAGGCGAAACACTTTGTCTTCAGAGCCACGTCGTGAATCGAAAGGTTTGGATAACATTTGAAGTAATCCAACACTTTCCGGGCCTTCACAGGGTCAGCTGTTTTCGATTTTCTTCCACTTCCAGCCCGCCGCTCGGTCGTTTGGGACTCCTTAAACGATTTTACCACCCGAGACACATTTGTATGGGTGATTCCCAGTTGTGTTCCAATCCATCTCATGGTCGCAGTCGGATTTTCCATGACAGCGCGCAAAATTCTCCGCCGTTTTTCTTCTGTCTACGATGACATCTCAATAACCATTGAACCGATTGTTATTTTGCACATGTAAACAATTCACTCCAAATTAGTTACACTCAGATTTTCATCAATTTTTACCCACTGACAAAAAAAGTTACACTCTGATATAAGTGGTGCATTTTTTTTCAAGTACAGGCCTTAGAACCTAAAACAAAATTGTCTACATTTTCCCAGCTGGGATATGTTTTTTTTTCTAAAAAAAATCCATGGTTTATCTAACAGTAATTTAACACTTAATGACTCAAGCAGGTTTGAGCACCATTTCGAGAAATAAAACCAGTTCCGAACGCATAGTAATTATTAAAAATCATTTTCTTCATTATGGAACAATTTTATGCCATGCATGCGCAATTCATAGTCTCTTTTAATTCTCTTCTGCACCAAAAATCGATTCTTCCCTGGCAGAGTTACAGCCCACTCGGGTGATGTTATTTTGCATAAAAATAACAGCGCTGCCATTGTGCCTGATATATTTTTACGATTATTAGTACCGTCATAATATTGCTGCTGTTGCTGATGTTGTTGTGTGCAGTCATCAAAAACAGAGCTCAGGAAAGAAAAAAAAAATATATCCAACATAGTGAAATAGATGGAATTCGAGCTATGAGAGTTCCACAGCAACGACAAAAGCCGATCCCTTTCGGGGCGTTAAAATATATAGCTTTATTATCTTTTCCGATGGCCAATCATGTTTCGCACAGGAAAAGAGAGAGAGTGGATCGAGTTCGTCCTACAGTTACTGATTTATGTCAAATGGTCATCAGGACCAAAATGTGAAAGTGCTTTATTTTTTTTACGATTGATGTCCCTTATTTCTCCCGGATAGCAACCCTTGCGCCATTTATCTCATTTAATAGATAAGGGATTATTACAGCCATTTCCTAGTTGGGAAACAACTTTAGGCTATTGCAACAAACAGCAAATAGCAACGGTGACGATAACAACTGGAAGGATACGGACATATTTCAAGCCAATGGTCCGTAACATATCGACCATTCCAGCCGTGATTGCATCCATCACACGAGAAATGATGCCTTTTTTTAGTTGCTATCATTTCCAATGCCTTTGTCATGGTCTCAATGATAATCCGCTACAAGATCAAAAGCATCTCTTACCCACTTCTTCGGCAGTCCGAACAGATATTACAAGTTAGCCACAAGGACATAAAAAGAAATGAAAATCCCTTACGGGTAGGGTTATCGGAGGGTGGAAAGCTCAACCCTTTGCTGGTCGGTGTGACATTTCTGATTTGTTGTTTATAATGCACAGAACGCGTGACACCTTTTTTTTCTAGAGCTTATCGCCATGGAACAGTTCGGAAAAGGGGTTGAAAAAAGTTGGAAGGGTTTACAACTCTGGCAATTGAGCAATCGATAAGCGATTATAAATTATTCCGTTGTGGTAAAATTACTGCGTCCCATACCACACCTAGCTGCGTTCCATTTGTAGATAATCTTCTTAGGAACCCATTTCGCCATTGAACGATTTGTACTCGCGTCGAGTTGTTATTTAAATTGTAGTAAGTTATTTTTAACGAATGAAGCTATCAGACACTCGCACATGGTTACATACATCTCGTGATAAGGAGACGGAAGCAGCACGGGACTAATATAAGCCAAATCATTTCTCGTTGAACCGCGAAAGACCATCAGCATCATCATACTCGTTCACCATATCATCATTGCCTGTCTTATGTCACCTGAAGCGACCCGTGCAGCTATCGTTAAGATTGAGTTGAGTTGAGCTTTCTTCGATGAAACTGGTACAATCTGCTAACAAATGACGTAAATGTTTAGGAAGAGAATGTTTTTTACCACTGAAAACAAACACCACTTACGGAACCGTACGTAGATTAAAGCAATGCGTTTCGATTGCCACTTACTCGAGCACTGTATCAAAACACGACCGAAAATATCATCTGTTTATATGTTACGGTTCAGATGAAAGCAATTCAAATCAAGGATTTCTTACCACGTTAGAACTTGTTTTCGAAAGAGCTCGTTTATTGCAGAAATCATTCTGCAAAACCAGATTAAAACAGTTTCACGGTCATGACCAATCTTGATTCGAGCTCTACACGCTTTTTACCACGAGACGCAATCCGAGACGTTGATGCTGATAACAAGAACGAAAAATTGATAGTTACTAATTTGATCATATATTTATTGCTAGAAAATGAGAAGAAATATTAGTAATTTCTATTTAATTCGAACTACCTTTATTGCTTGTCTGTCACCATTTGCGCTAAATAAATATACAGGTTTGCGCTCTACAAGATTATATCAAACACTAGCTGAATTCGGTGCGAGCGCTGCTACGCTTGCAACTGAAAGAATAAAAATTTAATAGAACTAACCCCCAAAATTCCAAATTTGATTCCATTTGCTTTATTAGTTCTTGAGTTATGCAGAAATTTGTGTCACATTTGTATGAGAGACCCCCTTCTTGAGAGAGAAGGGGTCTCAAACAACCATAAGAACTTTCCTCAGCCCTAAAAAACCCTGAAGACAAGTTTTCACGCTGATCGGTTCAGAACTTTCCGAGTCTATAAGTGTCAGACAGACAAACAGAAATACATTTTGCTATATATAGAAATCCTACCTCCAATGAACTCCATATGCCAAATGTGGTTTCATATGCGTGATTAGTTCTCGAGTTATTCAGAAATGTGTGTTTCATTTCTAGGGGAGCCCTTCTTTCTGAGAGAGGAGAGGTTTCAAAACACCTTAGACACATTTGTTGCCTTCAAAATCATTCTCTTGCCCAATTTGGTTCCAGTAACTTCATAAGTTCTCGAGTTATTCAGAAATTTGTGTTTCATTTGTATATGAGCCCTCCTTTCAGAAAGGGGAGGGGTCTCGAGTCGCCTTAGAAACATTTAATGCCTTCAAAAACCTCCACCTGCGAAATGTGATTACATTTACTTGATTAGTTCTCGAGTTATGCAGAAGTTTGTGTTGCATTTGTATGACCCCCTGCCAGAGGGCGGAGGAGTCTCAAATCCCCATAAAAATATTTCATAAACCTCTACTTACCAAATTTGGTTCCATTTACATGATTAGTTCTTGATTTATGCAGAAACTTGTGTTTCATTTGTATGGGACCCGCCCCCCCCCCCCTCTCCTTCCCACTTCTCCCTTACAGGGACAGGAGAGGTTTCGAACTACCATAGAAACATTTATTGCCTTCAAAATCCCCACATTCCAAACTTGGCTCCATTTGCTTTATTAGTTCTCGAGTTATGCAGAAATTTCAGTTTCATTTGTATGAGAGTCCCCCCCCCCCTCCTTTTAGAAAAAGGATGGGTTTCGAAGCACCATAACAAAATTTCTTGCTTCAAGAAAACTCCACATGTAAAATTTGGTTCCATTTGCTTGATTAGTTCTTGAGTTATGCAGAAACTTCTGTTTCGTTTGTATGAGAGCCTCCCCTTCCACAGAGGGGAGGGGTCTCAAACCACCATAAACAATTACTTTCTTCTAAAAGCTCTCACATGCTAAATTTGGTTTCTTTTGCTTGTTTAGCTCTCGAGTTATGCAGAAATACGTGTTTCATTTGTATGGGCGCCCCCCTTTTCAGAGAAGGGAGGGGTCTCTTGCTATCTTATGAATCTTCTCCGGTCCCAAAAACTCCTTCTTAACTAGCCACTATTATTCTTACTTTCAAAAATTCCTCTGTGTGAATGCACGATAATACGTCTAAATGGGAAAACTAGTATATTTGAACAAATCCCTGCAGGAAATTATGCCAAAATTTATGGAGTTTAGCTTGAAACTCAGAAACAAACTCTAGTGTACACTTGAAGGCATTATTGAAGTAACTATATGCATGAATGCTTGCAGACATCCTTGAAAAAAGTTAAAAAATAGTTTTACAAAAACTCCTTGCGAATTTTTTTACGCCAAGAAATAAATAGATAAGATTATGGAATTAGTGAACTAAGGTCTTCTTAGATTTCTACAACAAATCAAGATTGTTTCCAAGAATGTGAATCAGGAATTACCTTATAGCTTTTGTGTAGTTCTCTCTTGTGTCCTTAAGAACCACAAGTTCAAGGATTTTCCAAAAAAAATCATAACAAGAAAGTATTGTAAAAAATTGCCCATGGAATGCCAGAAAAAACTTCTGGGAGAATCTTTGGCGGAATGTCTAAAAACTCCTGAAGAATACCTAGAGAAGCGCCAGGAGGAATATATCATGGAATGTCTGAGAACTTTTCATAGAATCTTTGGGCAATTTTTTAAAATTTTCTTAAAACATTATCTAAAAAAAATGATGGAAAAACCATTTGGTGACACACACAAACTGACTTTCAGACTGTCATCTGTCACTGTAGGGTCCGTATTGCCTTATTTTGCTTCATGAGTCTAAGACAGCACACTACAGTTGACTTTAAAAAAAATCTTAAAAATCTTGGTTAACCTAAAAAATCTTTAATCTTTACATACAGATATCTGTATGAAAAATATGAAAAAAATCTGTGTCAATCTAGATAAATCTGTGCATTTAGCAACCCTGGACACAATCCGAGACGTTAATGCTGATAACGAGAACGAAAAATTGATAGTTGCTAGTTTTTTCATATATTTATGACTAGAAAATAAGATGAAAAATTAGTAATTTCCATTTTTTTTTCCTTTATTATCGAGTCACTCAAACACCTTTTTGGGTATTTTCGTAACTTGTCCGGGGGTGAGATTCGAACTCGTGACTTTGGCGTGAGAGGTATGGATGTTAACCACTACGCCGGGGTCGCTCCCCAGTTTCCATTTAATTTCAACTACCTTTATTGCTTATCTTGACAGATACGCGTATATTGTCTACAATGGGCACATATCATCTGTGTCGAATAGTAACACTCGATTCAACGAGATATGCAAAAAACAAAAATTAGTACACGACTCTGAAGAAGTCTGAAAATTGCAGACGAAATACGCGTATCTGTCATTTTAAGCAATAAAGGTAGCTGGAATTAAATGAAAATAACCAATTTTTTGTCTCACTTCATATATTCCACTAAAAGGCTCACACTCACTAGGATTAACGAATGTATAATTACATATAATTTAATAATACACTCAAAAAAATCGACTAGTTATTTCCACGTGAAATTACACGTAACTTTCACCTGAACACGTAACCAAATCTTCTTCAGTAAAATCAGGTGAACATTACGTGCCAGTGAATTGTACGTGAAAATCACGTTACATTTTTGTGATTTTCACGTGGAATGTGGAGTTACGTGGAAATCACGTAGCTCTTACGCGAATTCCACGTGTTTTGAGTGAATGAATTAAATATGCATTATAAAGAGTGTTACGATCAAAATTTGGTCAAACAGTAATGTGTGTGAGGCGATCAAAGTTTTTATTAATAAGGCAAATTTAGTTAACACAGAATACAGGAAAAATATTCAGCTAAGCTTCTTTTTTACCGAATGGAAATTGCCGGGTCTTTTGTTTAACACCTGCCATAAGATTGTGTACAGTGTCCTTGTCCACTTTATTCGCCGCAGAACGCCAGTTTGCCTTGAACTGTTTTTCGCTCACTACAGCTTTTTGAGTCTTCTTAAGGTTCCGCTTGACGATGGCCCAATATTGTTTGGGCGGAGCTCTGGCGTGTTGGGAGTGTTCTTGTTCTTGGCCACCACTTGAGCGTTTTTGGCGGCATATCACTCCATGGCCTTTTTTTCTGTATTGGCAAGATGCCAAATCCGGCCAAAATAGAATGTAAACGTTGCTCTTCATGCCAAAGTTACCGATGGCCTGCCACACCAGATATTGCTTCGTGAATTTTGACACTTTAATGTGCTGAAATATCTGCATTTTTTCTCGTCCAGTTGCTGTATGAAATTCCTGTCCAGAAAGCTGTTTAAAGTCTGCCTTGACGTCGGTTTCATCGTCCTGTACCACGCAATCAAACTTCGTCAGCATCGTCGTGTACAACCTTCGCGATCGTGCTTTGGCCGACATGTTTTGTTTATCGTCGCGATTTGGAGTCACCACCTTCTTGTTAATCGATAGTTCAGCTCGTTCTTTTGCTCTATCCACGGTTGAAGGCTCTACTCCCAGCTTATTTGCGACATCTCGGACGGAGAGGTTGGTTTTCCGCTCGAAACAGTGGGCAACTCCTTTTGACGTCGCTGTGGGCTTCGGCTTTAGATTTTCTCCCGATCCAGCTTTGCTGGCTGTAGACAAACGTTCGCCAAACATTTTCAATACGTTGGTAACAGTTGATTTATCCATATTCAACCATTTCGCCTACTTGGCGGAGTAGTTTGGATTTTCGCCATGCAAGTGCAAAATTTTGATGTGCTGCTTCTCTTCCTTCGACGACATTTTGCTAACTGAAGTGCTAATCTCAAAATCAAAATAGAGGCATGATGTTTCACGCACACATCTTCAATATGAGCGGTGAGCAAAATTTGTTAATGCACGATGAAAAGAAATGCATCGAATTTAAGTCAACCAAATTTTGATCGAAACACCCTTCATACTATGAAGGAAATACTTATTATATTTTGATATGTTCTGAATTCTACTCTATTTTCTTGAGGTTCTAGAATAATTTTTGACTTAGACTTCGTCTGACCACAAACATAAGGTGAGAAATAAAAATATGAATAATAACGACCGTCCTGAAAACTCAAACGTTTTTCTATAAAAATTGTCCTCGTTCAGTTCCTTTACAGCAGGGGCGAGGCCCTACTGCTACGAGGAGAATGAGGACCTGCGAGCGAAAGTGGAAGCCAAGACACTTCAACAAAGAGGTATATACCAAGGCGTGTCGGACAAATAGCGGCACAACGTTTGACACAGAGGAGTTGACAGAAGCGTCAGCAACAACCTGTGATACATCAATACCGAGGAAAACAGGAGTCCAGTAACCGTCGTCGGTCAGCTTACTGGTGGAATGAGACTTTCAATATCCTCCGCGCTGCATGCCTCCGAGCAAGGAGAAGTGCCCAGAGAGCACGGACTGAAGCAGAGAGTGAAGAATGGAAAACCGTATTTCGTGGAGCTCGCACCGCCCGCAAACAAGAGATCAAGTTGAGAAGGTCAAACTGCTTTACGGAGTTGTGCCAAGAAGTCCATGCAAAACCCTTGGGGCAACGCTTATAGAATCGTGGTGGTGTAGTTTAAGCGTCCAGTAACACCTACGTTGTGGCCGTCTACGCCATACGAAGTTGCTGTAGATGTTACTGCTCGGATCTCCAATGAAGAGCTACTGTTAGTTCCGAAAGGTCTGAACTTGAAGAAATCTCCCAGTCCAGATGGTATCCCCAATGTAGCACTTAAAACCACGATATTGGCGTTTCCGGACTCTTTCAGGATGGCGCTACAAAAATGCCTCAATGAAGGCTACTTCCCAGACAGATGAAAGGTTCAGAAGCTTGTGTTGCTAACAAAACCAAAGAGGCCACCAGGGGACCCAGCATCTTATAAACCCATATGCCTGCTTGATACCCTCGGGAAGCTTCTGGAAAGGATCACCCTTAACAGACTGAAGCAGTGCATGGAGAGCGATCATGGCCTTTCAAAGAGACAATTCGGATTCCGAAAAGGGGTCTTGACGGTGGAAGCATCCGGATAGTCGTGCAGAGAGCAGAGAAGGCATCAAAGCACAAAAGTACAACAGCACATCAGCATAGCACAGCGTGCGTGTTCCTACCCGAGCAGGACACAACAACATATGAATACTTAATTTTGATCTTGATAACTGGCCTTGGTATTAAAGCGCTCAGATTAAGAAGTAAAATACCTAAGCAAAATACCTAAGACTTGCAAGCAAAATATCTCACGAATAACAAAACTTGTTTTTTCGGACATCTGGGGATACCTGAGATTAACCTATTTTGATATTGTCTTACCTAAATTTGGTATTCGCATAACATTGTGGGAACAATTTTGTGGTATTATCCACAGGTATTTTACCTCTTAGTCTGAGCTCATAAATACCAACACGCTAAGCTCAGTTTACCCATGAATCGCAAAAAAGTGCACATACTCATTTATGGGTAAGTTGACTTTACCCATATTTGAGTAAATTTTTTTGGGAAAAAAATACTCAAATATGGGTAAGTAGTAACGTACCCATAAATGGGTATGAGCACTTTTCGCGATTATGGGTATTCTTTACCCAAATTTGGGTAAACTGATCTTAGCGTGAAGACCAGTTATCGAGTTATTCGTTCCTGCATGGGTAGTTGCCTGTGCAAAATACTAAGTAGTTACTTCCAGAACAGAGTCCTGGTGTACGAAACGGAGTTGAGGCAGAAATCTATCAAAGTCACGGCGGGGGTGCCACAAGGCTCGATTCTCGGCACAGCGTTCTGGAATACGATGTACGATGGAGTATTAACGCTGATGTTCCCTAATGGAGTTGAGATCGCCGGGTTGGCAGATAATGTCGCCATGAAGATAACAGGTGTGACTCTGGAAGAGGTAGAGATGCTGAAGGCGGAGGCGATGGACACGATTGAAACGTGGAAGACTGCAGTAAATCTACAGCTGGCTTATCATAAGACGGAGAAAGTGCTGGTAGCAACCGCAAAGCAGTTCAGTGGGTTGACATCAACGTCGGGGGACACGAAATTCCAACAAAAGGTACATTAAAGTACCCGTGGTTGATGGTTGATGACCACTTGCATTTCAACGCCTTGCAAAAAGGCGGCGTAAGCTGTCAATGGGGGTAGACAGGATCATGCCGAACGTCGGTGGACCAAGAAGCAGCAAGAAGCGACTTCTAGCGAGTGTGGCAACTTCAATTCTGAGGTATGCAACCCAAGCCTGGGTTGCGGCGCTGAAAACTGAGCGTAATAATGGGAAACTGAACACCGTGTTCAGACTCATGGCCATGTGAGCCGCAAGCGCCTATAGAATAATTTCGTCGGAGGCAGTGTGCGTTATCGCTGGTATGAAGCCCATTTACATCACCATGGTCGAGAACCTCAAATGTTTTCAGCGGAAGGACACCAGAAATGCGAGGAGACTCGTCACAACGGACTTGTTGGCTAAGTGGCAGCAAGAGCGGGACAATGTGGTGAAATGAAGGTGGACCCACCGGCTCATCACAAATGTGTCAGCTTGGATGAACTGGAAGCATGGAGAGGTGAACTTCTATCTGACGCAGTTCTTCTCCGGGCATGGCTGCTTCCGGAAGTATATGCATCGGTTTGGTCACGCTCCTTCACCTTTTCGGGCAGAGTGTTTGAACCTGGAGGAGACATCAGAGCACGTCGTCTTAAAATGCCCTAAGTTTAAAGAAGTGCGCAGGGATATACGCGTCGTGACAGTCGACAATGTTGTCGAAAATATGTGCCACGATGAAGACACATGGAACGAGGATACTATTCGAGATATGGCAAAGTGACCAACGATCGAGCGATCTAGAGCCACTACAAGTCAGTGCAAAGCAACCAATGAGAGGATTGAAGTCGTCGGGGCGTCATATTCCGCCTAGAATTACCAGCCCGACTTCAGCACTCTATGGAGACTGATCGGTTCTGAACGAATTCCTGCGCTGGGGACTTACATGTTGGAGTAGGCTAGATCCATCACCGGGGACTAGTTGAGTAGAACGAGTCGTAGAACTGGTTCGGGTCGTCAGGGCACCAGCAAACTGTTTGCTAGTTTCCACCGGAATCGCTGGATTGATTTTGGCAACCTACCGGTCTGTTGAAGTGAGCAGCAACGGCAGCAAAATCGGTTTTGGGGAAAGTTCCACTTCCAGGAAACTCTTCGTCGGCGTAGGGTAGACCCACCATCGGGAACTACTCAAGTCGACTGCGTCAAGAGGTGGGAGCTAAATGGCTCAGAAAGTGGGAGCTAAATGGCTCGACCAAAGTAGGTGCTAGCTAAACGGCTCAACAATGGAGCATGTAGAGGGTCCAGCAATGTCGATGCATAATTAAATATTACGAAGTGAGTGCCCCACGATGTTGACCATGGAGGAGTGCATGTCATGACGGTCGGCTACTCCACATCGGTACATGTCTCGAAGGGAACATGAAACAGCCTCCAGCAAGAGTCGGTAGAATGAGTGATGTGCAGGAACGCAGCACAGCCGAAGTAGTCTGTTCACCGTGGTTCCGGGTGGAGAAAGTAAAGGATTGTTTTAGTGGTATGTCATGAAAGCGAGTCCCATCATCACTCAAGTGAGTCCCTTACAGTGCCAAACACACAACAGGCTAGGTTTTTGAAGCTGAGAGAGAAAAAAAAGGGACAGCAACGAATAATAAACAAGGAAGAGATTCGAACCAAATCAATCGGCATCGACCTAGCCTACGGCTAAGGACTACCGATCGGAAACTCGGCATGTGGAACTAACGATTCCTCAATTTTCTTGGAAGTACTCGCATGCTGTCCGACGAACTGAAGAACCGCTAGTTCGATATAATAGCGCTGCAGGAGGTGTGCTGGAAAAAAACGCGCGATGCGTACGTTTGGGGACGTTTGATGACAAAGAAGAATTCTACGCGCAACTAGAGTGTGAAGTTTAAGCATGATCATCATTGGGGATTTCAACGGTCAGGTTGGCCAGGAGGAGAAACATAAACAGATAATTGGAATTTCCAACGACTATGGCCTTCGACTTTCACCGCCAATCTCGCGCGACAAAAGCTACACACAATCTCTCGAAACTGCGCAGCCAGAAGAGCATGAGCTCGACGGAGGTTGAATGTTGGACACCGTGAAATCAGCTATCAGCGGAGAACGTCTTAGGTAACGTTAGACGAAGCTGACAGAACAAGCGGTTCAACGATGAATCTCAGCAGGTGTTGGAAAAGAAGCTCAGATTGTGTCTTGTTTAAGGACTTGGTTATGTCTTCAGCGGTAGAATCCGATAATCCTGGGAGGAACATACGGAACATGATTCTCCATTTACAAACATGTGATGAGATATTGAAAGATGATTTCAGACTTTCATTATTTCATTATTTTATTCAAACAGTAAAAACAAAAGAAAAACAACAGCAGCAATAACAAACAAACAGTGCTTATTTCATACCTATCTATAAACATATAAATCAATTTCTTTCTGTCTGAACCTTATAGACTCGAAAACTACTGAACCAATCGGCGTGAAATTGTGTATACAGGAGCCGGAGAAGGTTCTTATGACTGTGTGAGACCCCTCCGATCTCTGAAATGGGGGGCTCCTATACAAATGAAGCACAAATTTTTGCATAACTCGAGAACTAATCATGCAAAGGAAACCAAATTTGGATCATGGAGAAGTTTTTGAAGTCAACAAATGATTCTATGGTAGTTTGAGACCCCTCCCCTCTTCTAGAAGGAGGGTTGTCATAGAAATGAAAATAAAATTTCTGCATAACTCTAGAACTAAGAAAGCAAATGGAAAAAAAAAATTGGCATGTGGGGATTTTGGATGCAAAAAATGTTTCAACGGTTGTTCGAGACACCTCCTCTTTCTGGTAGGGGGGAGGGGGGTTCGGGGCTCATACAAATGAAACAATTTAAGCCAAACATGAAAATTCTTTCTACTGTTATGGAAATTTGTATGCAGGGGTTTTTGGAATCGGAAAAGGTTCTTATGAACGTTCGAGACTCCTTCTCCCATTCAAATGAAACACAAATTTCTGCATAACTCGAGAGTTTATCAAGCAAATGGAACTGAATTTGACATGTTGAGGTTTTTGAAGACAAGAAATGTTGCCATGGTGGTTGAGGCCCCTTCCCTCTTTGGAAGCAGAGGCTCTCATACAAATAAAACACAACTTTCAACCCTACATAAGAACTATTCCTACTGTTATGAAAATGTGTATGCAGGAGTTTTTTGGACCAGAAAAAGTTCTTATGATGGTTAGAGACTCCTTCCCCGTTTGGTAGGGGGGCTCCCATACAAATGAAACACAAATTTCTCATAACTCGAGAACCAATCAAGCAACTGCAACCAAATTTGGCATGTGCGGGTTTCGAAGGCAGATCATACAGGAAATCTTCCAATGAGGTGTCATCAGTTACACTTTTGCGTTTCGCAGGCTGCTTCGTATTTGATTTTTGACGTCTCTTGTTAGCTTTCTTGATATTTTCTATATCCTTCGGTACCTGAGCCTCCTTCAAAGACAGTCCCGTCTTAGCGAATCGGTTGATTGCGATTGGTGCGTTACATGTTTTGATGTAAGCCTTTCCAAACAGTTCATTTAGTTCAATTACGGTAACGACCTTGCCTGGATTTTCTTTGAGGTATTCGTCGATTGCCTGGACAGATGCGTCTACAGCGGTCCCATAAAGGTTACGTCCAAAAGCTGCATCCGATGACTGCAGTGCGGCGGGAAGCTGTTTACAGTTACGTTATTCCGGCTTGCCTTTTCCAAAAGCTGTGTCCATCAAGCAGCAACAAAATCGGACTCGATTCTGTTCGTTGAGTATGTTCCATGAAGTGATCAAAAACTTTGTCTAATTCATAGGCCTTCATCCACCCGGTTGTATTGCAACAACATAACGTTTCCTGTGGAGCACCCTCCGTCATTCTTGCTCTCGCAAAAAGTAGCATCGCATGGCCGCGCCGGCCGTTGCCATAACTACGCTGATGTGATAACGACAACTTTCTTTTTACCTCTCAAGGCCAGCACTCGTGCCTTCTTGGTTGGAACCTGGTTAATCTATATAAATAAAAATGAGTTGGGGTTTCTTTTGTCACGATTTAACTCGCGAGCGGAAGGACCGTTTGTCATGAAAATTTGTATGCAGGGGTTTTTGAGGACGGAAAATATTTTTAAGATAGTAAGAGACCCCTTCCTCCTCTGAAAAGGGGGGCTCCCATACAAATGAAACACATTTTTCTGCATAACTCGAGAACTGATCAAGCAAAGGAACCCAAATTTAGCATGCGGAAGTTTTTGGAGGCAAGAAATGTTTCTATGGAAGTTTGAGACCCCTCCCCTCACTAGAAAGGGAGGCTCCCATGCAAATAAAACAGAAGTTTCTGCATATATCAAGTACTAATCAAGCAAATGGAACCAAATTTGGCATGTGGGGTTTTCTGGTGGCGAAAAATGTTTCTATGGTAGTTTGAGACCCCTCCCCTCTCCTAGAAGGGGTGCTGTCATACAAATGAAACTGAAATTTCTTAATAATAACTCTAGATCAAATAAAGCAAATGGAACCAAATTTGGCATGCGAGGATTGTAAAGGCAATAAATGTTTCTACGGTAGTTCGAGACCCCTGCTCTCTCTTTGGTGCGGTTTTTGGAGGCAAGAAATGTTTCTATGGAACTTCACCACCCCTCCCCACTTTAAATGGGAAGGGGGCTCCCATAAAAATAAAAAGCAAATTTCTGCATAACTCGAGAACTAATCAAGTAAATGAAACCTTTTTAGCATATGGGGGTTTTTGGAGGCTAGATTTCTAAATAAATAAATATGATTTTCTGTCTGTCTGTCTGTCTGTCTTTCAAACCCTTATAGACTCGAGAAGTTCTGAACCAATCAACGTGAAAATTTATATGAAGGGGTTTTTGGGGCTGCGGAAGGTTCTTATGATTGTTTGAGACCCCACCTCTCTCAGGAAGGAAATGAGACACACATTTCTTCATAACCCGAGAATCAATCAAGCAAATCGAACCAAATTTGACATGTGGAGGGTTTTGAAGGCAAGACTGTTTCTATGGTAGTTCAAGACCCATCCCCTTTCTGAAGGGGGGGGGGGGGGCTTCAAACAAATGAAACTCAAATAATTATTATTATAATCCATGAGCCCAGTGCGATGGTTCGAGAACTAATCAAGCAAATGGGACCAAATTTAGAATGTGGGGGGTTTTGAAGGCAATGATTGTATGGTGGTTTGAGAAACCACCCCCCTTCTGGAAGGGTGGGCTCCCATACAAATGAAACACAAATTTCTACCAAAAATGAGAACTATCCAGCTTACTTAAACACAAAACGTGTATTTCTCGGGTAAGAAGTATGTTTTGATAAAAGTTTGAACCCCTGCTTATTCAAGAAAAAAAAACTCATTTAAAAAAAAACCATAAACGTGCCAGTTATATCAAATTTTCCTTCAATTAGTTGCAAGCGTAGCAGCGCACGCACCGGGTTCAGCTAGTAGATATATAAAATTAAACAAAAATAGCTACATAATTTTAATGATCTTTTCACTCTTACCGTGCAAATTGATGTTTTGTCCACATTGGATATTCTGCTTGGGGGGATCTTTTGATGGCATCTATTTTTCTCAATAATGTTGAAGAAATTGTCCACAGCAACTCGATTGAATTCCTGCAGACGAGCAGCTGATGTGGGTTCAGCAATCCTGAGGGAAAGTTCCCGGTGCCTGTTACGGAAATCGTAAAACCAATCCAATTTTTTCCAATTCTTCCAATTGTTTACCAATTCTTCCTCCTGCTGTGCGTGGAAAACAGTCTCATAACGACCCAAACTTAGCTCCAAACTGGCGATTGGAGTTGTCTCGTTAAGTTTCAGGTATGTGACAAGCGTTTTCCGTAAAATTTCATGTTTCTGCGTGGCTCGTTTCATCGAATTCAACCACGGATCGCACTGGCGGTTCCATCCTAGCCGCTGGCCAACATTTCCGGGACGAAATCCGCTTATATTTTCGCACCATCCTGCTTCACTGTAAACTTGACAACAATGTTTACGCTTTTGACCGCTTCACTCTGAAGAAGAATATCGAATACAGTGGTGGCACTTTTGCCTCAAATGATTCCCCTTTTTTAAATTCGGATTTTTCCGTGAATGCTGACCCCACGAACCAATTTCTCTTTTACTCAGGTTTGCAGTGTGACACATACTTTTTCGATTTTTTGTTCCTACGTATTTGACAGCTTATTTGGTTTGGTGGAAATATTATGAGATTACAATCGATTGTTGTCAAAAAAACGCCAAACTTCTGTAGTGAGTGTACACGGAAACAAAAGCGTACCCAAAAATGAAAACGAACCGTCGACTAGCTCACGTTTTTAGGATTTTTGCCTAAAAACGTGTTCTTGTTCCTGATTACGTGATTTAGTTCACGTTGTATTTCTGCTTGTTCTCGAGTTCATGACAGCAGTGCACGGATATGGGCACGGATTTTTTTTCCGTGTAACTATTGTCGGATGCCCCATTTTTATTAAAATTGTTCTATTATAGACAAATGAAACCTTGAATGCGTAAGTGAGTAGATTATTTGAAGAAAATTATGGCTCAATGCAATAGCTCAGTATTAAAATTATTCAAATTGAAGCGAAACAACAGAGTTATCAGATTCAGTGAAGTGCTTTGATGCAAGAATATATTAAATTGAAGGTTTGAAAATCGGTTACTAAAAATAGTCAACGTTGAACCAACATTTCTCTTATTCTAAAATTAGTTGAAGTGACTTATTCAACTGAGCTGAGTTGTGATAAGTAAGTTTCTGGAAGGATGGAAACCCGAATAAAAGACTACTTGATTGATGCCGACACAAACAGAATAAATTGTTTTCAGATTAATCCTAAATAAATTTTATTGCTTTAATATCAAATCATTTTTCCTAACACGACTTCAACACATTTTTTTTTGACGATATCGTCATCTAACAAATGAATCCTCATCCCGTCTGAAGGTTATCCTCGCAATAATAATAAATTACTTACTCCAAACATAATGCGCATTTACAAAGGGAAGGATGGCAACCCCCTGAGCCAATCAAGCGTGGAGTGGATTACAAGCCAATTCCCCATGCGTCACCCACCCTAGTCCTAGTGTTCCTTGGCAAATGAATGGCCATGACTAAATACGTAAGTTATGATTTTATGCTGCGTTACTTGCTTGCTTTCTTCCTTTGCCTAGGGCGAAACACACTTGCTCCTGCTTGGGTTTTCCCCCTGGTTGATGAGGGGGTGGCTGGCCGGCCACGAAGGCAGGGGTAATGGTTTGAGCAAAGAAACCTAATCAATAATGCCTGCTGTAGTACGCGTAGGGTGCGAACCGACTTCCGCAGAGGATTTTACCAACACCCAAAACTGGGCCGGGGACGATGAATTAGGATAGTCCTAATGTCTCCTCTCTGGACAGTTTACAGAGATATCAAAGGCACTGGCGGTTGAATCAAGGCCAAGGTTCAGCGTTCCGTTGGATTAAATTGAACTGATTGCGTCTATTTGTTGGCTATGAGTGGAAAAATGAAATGAAATCGGTCATGATTATAATGGATTTGTTTCCATTTGATGTCATTGTTGCAATCGATGCGACTTTGTTGCATTCCAAGAATACCAACGTCGAAAACATCATGTATTTCTCCTATTCAGTTGTCCGCAAATCCCCGCGGAAGGGCGTTTTTCGGTGAATGTAAATAACAACATCACTCATCGACATCGCCGAAAAATGTTATTTTTCAATCAGATGACACAGCACTAGAAAGGGGTTCCCGGAACGATCCCTTCGAAACGAAAGAATGTTCACAATCCGCAATATAGAGTAAGTGTTTCCCCCATTTCCGAACGTGCGGTTGTTTTGGTTCTCGTTGTTGTGCAGTTGCCAACCGAAAGTATGCATGTTTTCCAGCCATTGTCGTTGTAACAGAAAACAAAACAAAATCCAAAGACATTTCTGGAACGTGGAACCATGTGCGAGTGGAAGTATGCTTTGCAGGGGATCGGGAGGGAAACCTCTGATATTTTTTGCCAAATAATCAAAGAGGTAGAAACATTTTCATTTATTTGCGCTGCAGAAAGAAAGAAAAAAGCGGTCCACTACCATCAGCAGGCGCAGGGATTAGGCCGGGCAGGGGTGTCACAGCCGAGGAATAAATGGCCTTGAAAGGAAGCATAGAAACCGAACCCCGTCCTGCATCCCAGCTGATATCTTTCCGCTTGGATCGGACCGAATGGGAGAAGAGGGCGACGACCAAGAAGAAGAAGAAGAAGAAGGATCGGTTTTTGTGTGTGAAGGCCGTATGTGTGGGCACAGCTGGATCCTAATGGTGAACGGACGAAGGATGTTGATTGCGGAAGCCCTAGATTGGCAGTGGATGGGACGAATGTTTCGTTTTCGCTGCTTAGAATAGTCCACTGTAGTAGGGGGGAACGTTGCAATTGGGAAACAAATAATTCGGCTTTGGTAACACATAGGGTAGGGAACGGCTTAAGCACTCTGGGACCCTATTCCAAGCACGGGGTAAACTTCAACCTACAACGCTCATTTTTTGCAGTAAGGTGCTTAACTAGATGGAGCATCATACTGCAAAAAATGAGCTTTGTAGGTTAACGTTTACCCCGTGCTTGGAATAAGGTCCCGGGGTGCTTAAGCCGTTCCCTACCTTAGGACCCTAGTACCCTCAGGCCGCTGGAAGAGTTAATTTGACTGAAAAAACTATGGATTTAGGAAAAATAATAAACGTACCTTTTGTGGTAGTTATGTTGCAATTATGATTTCCAGAAAAATGACAAAAGCGAATATAATTATGCGAATATATAATGCTCCAACTGACTGTTTGGTTTTTAGTTCGTTTATTTAGTAGGCTCAATCCCTTTAGCTTCAAGGTTTACAAATTATGCATGTCAAAATAAAGTGCCCAGTCTGTTGAGTGATCAGTAGTTGATGTCTCCTCCCCTGGCCTTCAACAGTTTTTGCAAACGTTTCGGCATACTCTCCACCAGATTCTTCAGGTGTTGTGGGTCAAGATCTTCCCAGGCGTTCTCAAGAGCTTGAAAATAGTTACGTTTGATGGTAACTCCTGTCTTATCAACTCGTGAATCCAAGATGGCTCACAGATTCTCTATTGGGTTCAGATCTGGACTCTGTGGGGGCCATTCCATAGGTTTAATACGGCAGGAACGGAAGAATGCCTTTGACTTCTTCGAGGTATGTGTTGGGTCATTATCTTGCTGGAACACAAATTTGTTTTCCAGCCCAGTTTTAACCAACGAAACTTCCAAATTCTCATGCAATATATCGATGTAGGAATCTGCTGTCATAAAACCATCGATTTTTTCCAAAGCACCAACACCCTCCCAAGAAAAACACCCCCACACCATTTTTTTTTTTTAGCTCTTTCTTAGTTTAAAATTAATCAATAATTACATGTCATGTTAATATAGGTGCTCCAACTACTACCGTAATTTATCAACCTTAATTGTTAAAATATATACTAATTTTGTTTACATTGTGCATGCCTTAGCAGTTCAGTATTTTAAACAGGTTTTAATGCCTGCGTGTCAGTATAACAATAATAATCTTAAAACTAAAAACGATTTTTGTCTGAAATTATTAATTATTTTGTTGGACATTTGCTCTAAAGTCTCAACATTCGAAATTCTATGTACTTCGATAGTACTGTACCCAGAAGGCAGCTTCAAAATCATCTTCAGAACTTTGTTCTGAATCCTTTGAAGTGTTTTTTTCCTGGTAGCACAACAACTAGACCATATTGAAACAGCATAAAGCATGGCCGGTCTAAACATTTGTTTGAATATTAGTAGTTTGTTCTTCAGACAAAGTTTTGATTTTCTGTTTATAAGAGGATATAAACATTTTATATATTCATTACATTTGGCTTGAATGCCCTCAATGTGATCTTTGAAGTTTAATTTTTGATCAAGTACCAGACCAAGGTATTTCACTTGACTTGACCAAAAAATCGGAACACCGTTCATAGTAACTATGTGACTACTACTAGGTTTCAAAATAGAAGCTCTAGGTTTATGTGGGAATATTATAAGTTGAGTTTTGGAAGCGTTGGGAGAAATCTTCCATTTCTGTAAATAAGAAGAGAAAATGTCTAAACTTTTCTGCAGTCTCCTACAAATGACACGAAGGCTTCTTCCTTTAGCGGAAATGCCTGTGTCATCGGCAAACAAGGATTTCTGACAACCCTGAGGCAAATCAGGGAGGTCGGAAGTAAAAATGTTATATAATATCGGTCCAAGAATACTACCCTGGGGAACTCCAGCTCGAACAGGTATTCGATCAGATTTGGAATTCTGTTAATTTACCTGAAGAGTTCTGTCAGTTAAATAATTTTGAATTAATTTCATAATATAGAGCGGAAAATTAAAGTTTTTCAATTCAGCAATCAAACCTTCATGCCAAACACTGTCGAATACTTTTTCTATGTCTAGAAGAGCAACTCCAGTTGAGAAGCCTTCAGATTTGTTTGTACGTATTAAGTTAGTAACTCTTAAGAGCTGATGAGTAATTGAATGGCCATGGCGAAATCCAAATTGCTCATCTGCAAAAATTGAGTTTGTATTGATGTGAAGCATCATTCTATTGAAAATTATCTTTCCAAAAAGTTTACTTATTGAAGGAAGTAAACTTATTGGTCTGTAGCTAGAAGCTTCAGCTGGATCTTTCTCGGGCTTCAAAATTGGAACAACTTTGGCATTTTTCCATTTGTCAGGAAAATAAAGAATGTGCACACCAAAAAGTAGTCAACGGGAAATTAGTGGTATTAAATGGAAAATATGAGAAAATCAAAAGTAAATCATATATTTAAGACTTCATAAAAATACAAATATAAAACGTATACAGGTAAGTCAATTTGACCTGTTATATCCAAATGGCCGCACCTTTTGTTTGACACCTTCCATCAGTTTTTGCACAGTGTCATCCGTCACCCATTTTGCAGCTTTCTGCCAGTTACGCCTGCAGCTTTTCTCATCAATTGCTACGCTATTCGTTTTTCGAAGATTCCTCTTGACCAGAGCCCAATACTTTTCGATCGGACGGAGTTCTGGCGAATTTGGCGGATTGCAATAATTTGGGACAATATTTACACCATTAGCAATGTACTAATCCTTAGCCAGTTTTCCATAGTGGCAAGATGCCAGGTCAGGCCAGAACAGCACCGAACCATTGTGTTCCCGAATGAACGGCAACAGTCGTTTATTCAGAAACTCTTTTACGTAAATTTGTCCATTTAGAGTGCCAGTCGTGATGAAGATGTCGCTTCTGAGACCGCATCCACATATTGCCTGCCATACGAGGTATTTTTTTGGGAACTTCGACAATTTTTTTTTGCTTAAAACGATCAGCAACATTTCCTCTTTGCAACGAGGTATAAAACTGTGGTCCCGGTATCTGCTTAAAGTCAGCTTTGCATATGTTTCGTCGTCCAGTATTATGCAGTCGTATTCCTTCAGCATAGTGTCACATAATTTTCTCGATCGAGATTTTGCGCTCTTGTTCTGGCTGTCGTTACGATTTGGAGCAACACCTACTCTGAATGATTTCATGCCTGCACTTTTCTTCACTTTCTGGACGAACGATGGAGACATTTTCACTTTTTTCGCCACATCACGAACGGAGATATTCGGTTTCTTCTTAAATTCTTTAATCACTTTCTTCCTCTCCGCGACGAAACGAGAATCATAGTTACCTCCGGAACCGACCTTTCTCTTTAAAGTTCAGCGCTGCTGAAAGTTTTTTAGCACTTTAGTAACCGTCGATTTTGCGATTTTTAATGACTTGGCAATATCGCCGTGCGACATATCTGGATTTTCCACTCTTTTGTGCAAAATTGCTTCGCGCACGCGTTCTTGATTCGACGCCATTTTACTGAATAAAGGTTACTGTAGCCAAACGACGTCTTCATCATAGCACACATACATTAATATTCATGTAGTAGTGATCGGATTAGCAAAGCGTACACGGAGAAGACTGCATTAGGGCATTTCAGACGACTACTTTTTGGTGTGCACATTCTTTATGCCAAATGAAAACATTTATTGAATAATTTTACCATGAAAGACAAGGTACTCACTGGGAGTTTTTTGATGAGTATATAGAAAATTCCATCATCACCTGGAGCTTTCATATTTTTGAACTTTTTAATTATAGATTTTACTTCATCCAATTCTGTGCCCCAGGATTCATCAAAAATATTATCCCGGGAGGAAATATTCAGATAATCACGAGCAACCTGATTCTCAATAGGACTAGTAAGACCCAAACTAAAACTAAACCCCCACACCATCACGTGCCCTCCACCATGCTTAACTGTGAACTGTGAACATGAAACGCCTCTCCAGGTCTACGCCATACACGAGCTCGTTTTTTGCTGTTGAACAACTCGAATTTGGACTCATCAGTCCACAAAACAGTCTTCCAATATTCTAAAGGTTTATCAGCATGTTCTCGAGCAAATTTGAGTCGTTTCGCTTTGTTGACTTTGCTGAAAAAAGGCCACTTCTTACAAAACCTGCTCTTCATACCGTGTTCAGCGATCCTTCTGCGGTTGTTGAATCACTTCCTTGATCTCCCTGAGGGTAGCCTTCGGATTTTTCTTAATTTCTCGAATGATTCTCGCATCTGTTCGGGAATCTATTCTACGTTTCCTTCCCCTTCCTGGGCGATCGGCTACTCAACCATAGGTTTTGTACTTTCCGTAAAGTTTGGTAACCACTGCTTTGCTGTATCCATACTTTTCACCAATCTTGCGATGCGATTCACCTTTCTCAATGTCACGAATAACGCATTTTCGGATCTGCAAAGGAATAGTTTTGCTTGCCACCATGTTATCCATGGTTGCTTAGATAACTCGCACTGAATCTTTCTGACCGACAACTGAAATCCGTAAGAAGATCAACAAACACTTGGAAACGTTAAAAAAATAGAATACGAGGGGCATTTGGATGTAAAAATTACATACACATATTATATTTTCAATTGGGCACTTTATTATGACACACCAAATTTAAACCACGTATGGTTCAAAAAATAATTATGCAAAAATGTGTATTATCCATTGCAAAAATACACATGCATCTTTAAAATAATCATGCTTAGAAAAATATATGAATACGATATAATGAGTTTTTCAATGACTTCAGAGATGAAGTGTGTGTTCATGAGAAAAGTGGGCACTTTATTTTGGCGGTTACTGTAGATGACGGCAAAATATATTGAGAAATGCCTCGAATTACAAGAGTTAATTGCTGGGTTTGCTGAGTGGTGTATGGGAAATATGCTTACTTTGAGTACCCATAAATCCCACATCATTTAGAAAATTAAAACCGATATCACATGACTGTAACATTGTTGATCAACCTTTTGAAAGCAAGCATTAGCATCAGCATTGACGTTTGCACACCTCATGGATGGATCTTTGATGAGGAAGAAATCGTTGAGAACATTGGATGCCACCTTGAAACGTAACCAGTTACTGATACGTTTCTTCGCGTAATAATTTCCACAAATACACTCCTCAATCGCTCACCTGGCCACGTCAATGCAACCGTTGGAGATAGGGAGGATTTGGTACCTACCTTAAGAGGACACGGGGAACCTACGAAGTCTTCAGAAGATATCAAAGGAAAGGGAAATGAATTTAAAGCTAAATATTTAAATAGTTCACCCTGCCTTTAATCATTACCATAAATTTTTTTGACGTTTTTGAGTTAAAATGGGCTTGATCATATTTTTATCATAGTTTACAAACCTATGAAAAAAAAAACAGAAGTATCAGGTGAAATACGTTGCATTGAAAAAACGTATCGTCTCTTGTCCCAAAATAAGAAATTTATATGCCTTTTCTTTGGAAGCTTCACTGAAATAAATCTTGATGAGCTCTTTAGATCATTATAATTGCGTGAAGAACTGCCAAATTGTCGCGACACAATTTTGTGCTACAACTTTCACTTTAAAAATGTCTGTCGAGACTAGATGAACGTGCATGAGCAAAGTATGCCGCAACAGGCCTATCAGCCAAAGGATTAGATTTCTTACAGTAAAATTTGAACGAATTTGCTGCGAAAACTAGTAATATTTAGAAGGAAAACATAAACAAGTGAAGTGATCATTTAAATTTTCCTAATTTTTCGAATAGAATAAAGCTGATATGCAGCAATATGTGCTCCAGCTTGACAGACACATTAAATTGTTAAAATGGTTTAGTTAACTAGGCATATTACACGTGAATTACCGAACATGAAATACAAAATAGATAGCAAAGTTCGCAAAAGAAAAAAATATTTTAGCCTCAAACCTTTCGGAAAACTTCATTTTTCCGGTTTGGTGGTGGCTTAATATGGGCGAATACGCCGTTGCAGGCAGTTTGTGATGATGGATTACAAACAAATATTTATTCAAGGTCTTTTGCTGTTGGAAGCACTTATTAAGTGTAATGGTGACCGGTTGGCTCAATGAGAGAGTTGCTGCCGGACACCAATTGTTTCTTTGAGGAGTTCCACAGAGCACACTTTCACATATGGATTTGCCTATTTTGTTTACAAACCCCATAATATTTTTTGTTTGACATATGATAGAGACAATTTCAGCAAATGTTTGTTACTTTTATTGTTCTAGAATCAATGGGAACACAACTTTTCTGAAAAGTTTCAAATAAAAAAATTATAGCAAAATTACTGATTTTTATAGGGACACCCTAGCTACGTAGAAAAAATTGCTCGTATTCAATCATTTCAAAAGTTATAAAAGAAATTGTTTAACCAAAGTTGTTTAAAGTTTTCTCATCTAAAACTTTTTTTAAGCATATATGCCTTTATTTCAACAAATAAAAACGTTAGATTTTCGATTTCTCTGAAAACAAGGACCTCCTTAATTTTCATTCATACTCTCAAAAGGAAAAAGCAAGATTGAAATGCAATTTCGCATGATTTGGTTTCATTTCTCGTAATGGATCGCAACTTGGAGAAAAAATGCAACATTGGTCGTGGTCTTGTGTAAAACTTTAAACCGACATTTCAAATGTATGTCGTTATGCTCCTGGTAGGCGGCGCCACAGTTGTGCATTAACTGTCTTGTCAATGTTTATCAATACAAAGCCTAGCACATAATCTGAATAGTTTTGATTGTTTTCTCTGCACTTGCTTTTTATACCGGCTGCCCATATGAACTTTTACACACGTTTTACAAGAAAAGGTATATGGACATCCATGTCTGTTCATTGTGACATCAATTCGATTAGAAAAATTCAATGTGTGCGTGAGGTTGTCCAGTTGATTAGTAGTAGTAAATTCAATGGCTCATAAAATAAAAGATTTCGATCCGCTACTATGAGTTGAACCGCGACCGTCAGCATGACGGCTCTTCATTGTAACCATTCAGTCAACACAACATGTTGAGGTGCACGGAATAAAAGCCCTACAGTTGCTTCGGTTGTCGAGGCACTCAACGTTACAACATTGAAGCAAATGTCGGTCGCACACACTTACATGGCTTCGTTTATTTCATAAAACGCATGGTAACTTGATGAGTGGGCGATAGTAGGGTGATGACGAGTGCAAATAAAAACAGAACACTTGACAGCGGAATAGCAATAGTGGCATATGGCGTAGCGGCGTTCGGTGCCATTGTCTCACCCATATTGAGAAGTTGTTGACGCTTGAACAAAAACCCAACGGTTGCTGCGACTGTCGTGGCACTAGGTACACAGCGATAACCGCTTGCACACACTTGCATGGCTTTGTTTATACCATAAAAAGCTTTGTGGATCATGATGGGAAAAATTGCCTTTTCAGAATCATGCGGAATTCTCAAGATATGATATGCATCTTTTGCTACAATTTAAACTTTTGGGTGTACCTAAAGAACGGTCTCATTAGTAAAAAAGATTTATACCAGACAATTTTGCTTCAAAATTCAAACTCAGGCTGAACACGTATCTTTCCAGCTAAATTCGCATTCTGGACCACTGTGTAATGTGCAATGTTTTATTTTTAGGTATTAGTAATAGTGGGGAACTATTTACTTGTGGCTGGCTCGAGATTTAAGGCTCCCATTAACGTTTGGAAGGCAGGTAACTAATTTAAGATATTATTTGCTGCTCATGGTTGCAACATCTACCAATTCCTCGGTTTCTGTAGCCCCATTCAGTTGCTAGACGCAGATAGTTGACCTATAGCTTGCTGGACAGGTACAAGTAGCACGGAAATATATCACTGGGGCACAATAGCAGGTAATTCACTTGGTTGGAAGGGGGGCGGGGGGGGAGGGGGGTAGGGGGGGAGAATTCACTTTACACTCCTAGATCAGACAAACAAAGGAATTCTTAAATCGCTTGTAGAGATTGGACTCGGAAAAAATGCGACACTTTGTTTTGGGTGAAACTTTTTATCGCGTGGGTAAAAATTTATAAAATTTTGGGTAATACTAGTTTAGATTGTTATGTTTATGTGTGTTATTGCGATCTGTCAAGTGGTTTTTAAGATGCATTCGAAACAAGAAAAGCTACGCCAGCAAATCTGGGGCGCGGTGATCGATAATCCTGATCAGTCGCACAGATGGATCGGCAAAAGGCTCGGAATCCACCATTCCACCATGTCCCGCGTTGTGAAGATGTTCCAGGAGACGAAGACCATCTGTCTCGTCATAGACGACGAGACATACATCAAGGCAGACACCAAACAAATCGCCGGCCTCGAGTTTTTTGTCGGTACGTCCCGCGAGGAGGTTCCGGAAAAGTTTCGGAAGAGAAAAATGGACAAATTCGCGAAGAAGTACCTGTTGTGGCAGGCGATCTGCGAGTGCGGACGGTACAGCAAGCCGTTCGTTACAACCGGCACCATAAATGGGTGGATTTATCGAGAGGAATGCTTGCAGAAGCGCTTGCTACCCTTCCTCCAATCTCACCGTGGTCCCACGCTGTTCTGTCCGGATCTCGCTTCGTGCCATTACGCCAAACCTGTAATGGATTGGTACGAACCGAAAAGCGTTAATGTGGTCCCGAAGGAGGCGAACCCGCCAAATACACCAGAACTTCGTCCAATCGAACAGTTTTGGGCGATAATGAAGAAGAAGTTGAAGAAAAGCGGAAAAACATTCAAAACCGATGAAGGTTAGAAAAAAAACTACAAGAAATTTTGTAAGGAAGATGGACGAAGCCTCGCCCAAGATCTCATGAGCAGTGTTAAAAGAAATGTACGAGTATTCAGTTTGGGGGAGGAAATTCAATAAATAAATTATGCCAAAACATAGCTTTTATATAGTTATTTAATCCCTAATTATTTGATCCCTGAGAAGTATCCGATTTAAAATAAATGTTTGGTGATCGTTTTTGTGTGTCTAATTTTTTCCGAGTCCACTAGGGTACAAGGGCCACTAGGGTATCAAAAAGTCGTGCTCTGCAAACATCACTATCCGGATAATGCCAAACAACTTGAGAGATGGCTTCATAACCAGTTTCGCACCTCGACGAGGTTAATTCTGTAGAGATGTTCCTCTAGCAAGTAGCGGTTGAACATAAGTCTTGACATCGCACGAATGAAACCACGGCTTACATCCAGACCTTTGAACCACGATCTCGACGAAAAATTTAGAATATTGGAATGTAACGACCGCTCAAGGGAATTACTTATCCAATCGTTTTGCCAACTGTGAAGAAAACTCTGACGTACTAATGGGTAACATTAACCATGTGAAATTGTTCATTCAAAAATCTCGCCTTCTTGTGCACCCACCTTTGCTAAAGAGTTCGCCTTCTCATTGCCTGGACTTGAATAACGTGAGGGGACCTTTACAAAACTTATCCTAAATGATCTTACGACTAACGCACACATCTGGCCATTTGGCAATTGACTCTACACTCACCAGTTTCCAAACTCTTTTGGCCTATTTTTCCGTTGATAAAACTCACTTTTCTCCGCCAGAGCGATGCCAATTGGGATCTTTCTGGCAATGACGCATACTGCCTCCGATGTTATCGTTCTGTACGCACTCACGACTTGTATGGTCATAAGCCTGTGTAGTTCAAATTTGACCAGTTACTCTTCGTTTCCAGCGCTGCGACCCAAGTTGGGAAAAATTAGTGTTTTCCATTCAATTCCAACTAGTAGAGTTATAAGTACACGACACTGAAGAAGTCTAATACTAATACTCATTTTTCTTCTCATTTCTAGTTAATATATTTATTATTGAATAAATTATTCATTAAATTGATCAACAATTATGATATTTCGTACGAAAACTTATTGAAACTCATACTGATTTCTTGCGACAAAAACAGCAAGGTGCAGCTCTTTTGGATTGTTTGAAATGATGATATAGAACTACGCTACCAAATGTTAGCCATTTTGATTATATGATGCAATAATCTTTGAATTTAAATACTTTTGAAGACAAGCCTTAACATTCATTAGTTTTTCAATAGCGTGTAGCCCGAAACCAACAATAACCGCTTTAGGAATCGAAGAAATATCGTAGACATATTTCCGATCGATCGGTGCATAAATTTCGAAAATCGTTGGAGAAATGACTGAGATACTACCGCTCTAAACCTGGCAATTTTTTTGTGACGTTCGCAATTAAACATTTTTACCCTTCTTGCACCAAAAGAAGGGTATTAAGATAGCTTGAAAACTTGACTTTTTATCCGAGGCCCAGAGGGCGGAGTGTGATATACCATTCGGCACAGCTCGATGAACTGAGAACATGGCTGTGTGTATGTGTGTGTGTGTGTGTGCGTGTGTGTGTGTGTGTGTGTGTGTGTGTGTGTGTTTTAAAAATAATGTCACATCGGTTTCTCAGCCATTTGTAAATCAATTCCAGTTCTGTTTACGGCAGATAAAAGCTGCAACATTCCCATACATTGGTCTTTTTTTTTCATTCGGACATTTCGTTACGAAGATATGAACAAAACAGTACTTGTCGGCCTATTATAATAGTAATCAAACAGTGTAGTCTCCGATTACAAACTGAGCTGTTTGTGTACCGATTTTAGTTTTGTTAATGCTATATAAAAGTTTTTAAATATTCAAATAACTGGTTCAAATTTCATCATGATTGGATAATCCTTCATGGAGATATGACTAAAACAATACCAGAGAACACATAATTGTGAACGGAAAATACACTCGCTGCAGTTCAAAACCGAACAAGATCACTCATACCAATCGATGCCGCATGCATTCTATTGTTCCGCATCTGGTGCGTTGTATAGCGCATACAGCGGACTAGCCACACTACCCTAGCAACGGAATATAACGAGCTGGTGTCATATAAGTAACAAGTTCTGTTATACCTGTTATTGTTTTGATTTCCGCAGTTATCACATAACAAATTTAATTATCACCATTGGAAAATTTTGTTAGAATGTTATCATTTTGAGCACACTATTTTTTATGAACGTTATAAGTTGAATTGCAAAACTATAAATATTTCCAGCATATGTAAACAAGAAATTTTGCTTTTAATCAAAATATTGTTTTCAGTTATTAGCATGAGAATTTCATTTCAAATTGATAACATAATTTGTTACTATTTCAATAAATTTGCCCCCAATACAGGATTTGTTATCAAGTTGTTCGCAGTGATAACAAAATTAGTTTTTATTATGATATTCAAGGAGTAAATGATAACCCGGTAATAAATTTTGTTATCAATTTGGTACAATCCTTTGCTCGGGTATGTGACTTTATAGTATTAGAGCTCTAGTGGTTCAGGTTGGAACTGCAACGAAGCGATTCAAAGATTTCACATAGTTTCCATTTACTATAACTCTACAATTTTCAACGAAAATGTACTTTTTAGGCATCCTGAATCCGTATCGATAATCAAAATTGACGCTTAGGATTGTCTAATAATTCATTCTATAGGCTGAATTTATGATATTTCCAATATTTATGTAATTTCTTCTCTTATATTACTAACATGCAAAGTGCATAGCACTATTAATGCCAATATTTTAATCACATCGATGAACAATAAATACTTTCAGGATTGACAAATAGTTAATTTTATATACTGAATGACTTATCGAATATTTCTTCCTGGAATTTCTGATGAAAATATGTATTTGAGTTCGTAGTTCTGGTGAAGTGTAAGAAGGGTTCTGTCTCACCATCGGTGGATTAATTAGGTTTTTTTTTAATGTGCCCCAGTATGAAAACCTGTCCTTCGGTAAAAAATACATAAAAGAATCTTATTAATATTGAAAGTTTATAAATTAATTAAATACAATAAAATATCACCTGCGTGACCTGGAGTTTATGAAACTCATTTATGTGTTTTAAGTTTTGTTTTTGTCTCTATGTATGTTTACTTTAAGTTTTTTTATCTATGTTTGTGTGTGTGTTTTTTTTTCTTTCTCACAAATGTTCAAGTCAAAAGAAGCCAAAAGTTGTATAGTTTTAAGTTTTTAGACAATTTTGTAATTAAAAAAAAATGTTTTATATAGACCACACTTAAAATTTCTGCCTACTTTCCCATCCTTTCAGTTGTTATTTCTATTAACCTCGAGCCGGCCGCGAGTAATCGGTCCTATCCCCTTAAAGTTAGGTTTAAGATAATTGATGTATATATATATATATGAAAACTTGGCTCAGTAAAGTTGAATCGATTGAGCTTGTACAAATAAATGAACTGAGAAAAAAAAAGATATCAAACAAAAAATATTGCTGATGAAACAGACATTTGTTGACTGTTGGATTTCCACCTAAACATTCCCACAAACTATTCTTTTTGTTTAATTTGACCTAAGTCTTCTTCTTGTTTTCTTAGTTTGCTCCATCAATTCTCATTTGATTTTGACTCACTTTTGACAACAACAAAAATTGATTTGAATGTTTTTAATTGTTAATCCCAACTAAATTTAAAATCTACTCCAAGTGAAGTGAGTAAAATTGCCCGGACCAAGTGAATGATTTTAAATTGACCAGCATTCGTTTTAACATCCAGTCATAGGCGATGAGAACATAAGAAGGGTCAACAAGAAATCTCAGGTTTTCAACCCAAGCCTTGAATAGCAAAACCCGCTCCACCTCAAAGGATCGGGTGTCAAAATACAAGGCCTTCTAACCACTAAACTTTTTTGATCATACCTAATGAGTTCACCCCGGTTTGAAAACCCTTCTCCAAACTCAATTTTACTGACTATTCCTCTCGATGAATTATGGATATTCCATATGGGGTTATCGCCTCCGGAGCGGATTAGAAGCTATCACTTACAGGATGTTAGTGGTTTAGGCCAAAAACGTTGCTAGTGTGTTATGCATCATCAAAGGGCGGAGAGTTGCAAATTGAGTTTCAAAGTTTTCGGTGAAACTTTATTACGGCCCTTCCGGGGCTTGGGTGCTTGGGTGCTTGAAACTATCCATGCTCTCGTTTAAAGACTTGCAACACTCACTGGAACATAAACCACCGCTGTAGAGTTGTGTTCTGGGGTGTTTGACTATTGATGTCCGCACGCACCTTCATAAATATCTCGTTAATGCCTCAGGAGTCAGTCAGCTGTGAAAATCGTGCTCTATTTTTATATTCAGCAGAAGCAAGTTTACAGGCGCCATCTCCTCCACCGTCGAACGATCGGCATGGAAACGCAGCTATGCCTTCCAACAGTCTATATTTTCCGAAATTTCCTGCTTCCCCGGCCGTTCCAGCAAGTGGGAGTTTCACTTTCAATTTATAAGCTCATGGCCGCGAAGAAGGGAAGAACATTCCAAAGTTACGAAGGACGGACGCTGGGGTGCTGCAAAAGAGAAAATATTTATGAAATCGGATGAAAATAAATGTGTTTCAATCTATACCAAAGACTAGGCTTCTTTTCGAAAGAACAAGGGGTATGTGATAGATATGAGTAACGGGACTGAACGCAACTGAAGGAAGCAGAGAATAAATTTTAATGTCACGGTCATGATATAAAAATTTCCTCATCGGGAGTCTATTCCGAAAGCATCGGCTCGGCAATCGTGAGAAGAATTTTCCTCACCCATCGGCAATATATACATTTTTTTTTTGGCTGGTTTTGACATAGCGGGCAAAGAAATAAAGGTCAACCCCTGTGGACCCAAACTTATCAACAACCTTATCCTCCGCTGGTCGAATGTGACCATGATGATGACAGTAGGTCTGACAATAACGATACAGAAAAAGTTTCATCTTTTGGCTTCCAGGCCTCCCAATGGAAACTAGGAAAGAGTTTCCAGTTTCTTATTCACGACCTGCAATATCCCCCTAGTACATTGTCGAGCCAGGATCTGTAACCAGCCAGGAACTGTAACAAAATGGGAAAATACTTCGCTGAGCATACCTATCTATCCTGTTTAAATTTCACCGAATGGAAGCGAGAAGGGGGAAAACTTTTCTCTCCTTCTCCAACCCCTCGGTGCTGGTGATTCTTCCAATCCACTTCCGAAATCGGTCGATCCTATGACGTCTTTCTTAGGAGCACTGTTCGGTGTGCGTGCCTTCCCAGTGTCATCGTAAAAGTTAACAACTTTTCATAATTCAAAAATGAGAAATGAGACTATAAATTCAATTTGTACGCTGTTTGGTATTATTTTTCTTTTCTGGGTGGCTTCCATTATAATTTCGGGCCGTCACCGGTGTGTGGAACAGGTGTACTGAATTGCTGGCAAATATGTCATAGTCGGTAATATACGCATATCATCGTAGGCTTGCGGGGGGATTGGGAAGGAGTAGATTAGTGTAGAAAAATTATGACGACTCATTTCGGGGAAAAGCCGGGAACTGTTTTGATAGCGGTGCGTTAAACGACGTTTCTACATTCAGTAGCAAAAAAAAAGCCGAGAAAAATTTTACTTCCAAAATACGCGTTGTTCAACTTTCTGTAACTTTGTCAATTATCAATGTATTTTGCTGAAATTTTGAGCTGAGGTGAATTCATCTTATTAATTCAGCCCAATCCTGTATGATGACAACGCTTCGGCTTTGTTTTTGCACCGATAGTTCAACATGGTAAATATCGGGTGAAAGCGAGAAATACTCATGTTGGAGCGACAACTTTGACGCTAGCTGTAGTCTAAACCACTTAATGAAAACAGTTCAAATTTTGTCCACAACAATCTTTGTATTGTCATAATTCATGGAAAAAAATTAATATCCTACCTAAATTTTTCACAGAAATACGGATTTTTGAAATTGGTATGTCAAAAATGACTTTTTTCACATATGTTATGATAACTTCAAATTTATAAACTTCATCAACATTATTTTGGTCACATAAGGGTTGTACATTAGTTAAAGTGTTGTCAAAATTTCAGCCAAATATATTAATAGTTGACAAAGTTACAAAAGGTTGAACAACGCGTATTTTGGAAGCAAAATTTTGCTCGGCATTTTTTTTTTTGCTACTGAGTGTACTCTTCAATGGCGGTAAATACTGACGGGTTTAGCATGAGAATGTTATTGAAGGAAACGTTTTTAGCTATGTTTTCATTCAAACAAAAAAATAATGAAAATAATAACATACTATTGAATCTTTACGATGCGGAGGATTTTCCTAAGTATTGCGAGTATCAAGTTCCTACTGAAACGTGAAGCACGAAAGGATGGATTAGGGATGCATACGTTGAAGACTAAGTAAAGCTTGCTTCATTTAGAACTTTTGCTCATATTGTGGCGACCATCCCGTAATGTTTTGGTCAGATTTGGCAAGCTGTCATTACAGCAAAGTCGTTCAAGAATGGTATGCAGAGAAAGGGGTCCAGGTTGTTCCGAAAAACCTTAACCCACCCAACTGCCCCCAGTTCCGCCCTATTGAGAAATACTGGGCAATCATGAAGAGAAGACTCAAGGCAAAGAGACATGTTATCAAAGACATCAATCAGATGAAGACCTGGTGGAATAAGATAGCTAAAACGATGGACGAAGAAGGTGTGCGCCGCCTAATGAGCCTTGTTACAGGAAAAATTCGAGAATTCCTTCGAAACCGTGACGAATAATTTTATTCGTATTTTTTCTTAAAAGTATGAAGAAAACGCTACATTTGTTTAAAAAAAGATCTTGAATTCAATAATAAATAACTGAAATACAGGCAATTGTTTTTGTTCCAATTCTATCTGAAGCAAGCTTTATCTGCTGGCAGAAGGAACAGAATGCGATAGATTTAGTGTATCTCGAATCATTGGTGAAGTCGGATAACAACAACAGTAGAGAAATTCGAAGACACAAAATAGCCGGAAGCCGTGCTAACTGTGGACTTCACAAGACCCCCAGGTCTTATATACTTCACCTTTGTAGTTAGCGTTACATGTAAGAGACACTGATAAGACTCGAAGAGAACCTGGAAGCACTTGGAGTTTTCGAACGACGTGCCCTTTGGTGGTACATGTGAACACGCCGTATAGAGGAGAAGAATGAATCAACGACCTGGTTCAACTGTATGGCAAAAGCCGTTACAAGCATACCTAGACATAAATCAACTTTGTTCTATCGGCCATTTCTCATGAACGAGAGTTCATCTATACAAATCATTGCAACCAACCGATTGCAAATTGTCTCATCTATCCAATGATTTCACTACTTTTCTTGAATGAGGTATAGTTTGCGATAAATCGATGAAAATAGTCGAAAAATAAAGTTTCTTCATATCGGGGGATGCATTTATCCTGAAAGTCACTACAGCTGGAAAGGTACAATGGGCGAACACGTTGTAAGGATGCCAGACATTAATCTTGCAAAAATGATTTTTGTTTATTGATAAAGAAGGGGCCAAGTTACCAGTCTGAGTACAAGAACTCATACGATACATAATACACTGAAGTTTTTTTTACACGTTTTTTAAAGGCGTTATTTAAAAAAATGACGTAAAAATAAGGGTTATTTCAAAAAACGACGTAAGAAACGACGCATCATTTCAAAATACGACTTAAAAAAAGTCAAGGAAATAAAAATTATATTTCATATTCATTTTGAAAGAAAATGGTCATAAAAATATATTGGTGGTGGAAAAGCATGGTTACAGTTACATTGGCCACCGGGAATCTGCTTCAAATGGATAGAGGTTGTTAATTCAATGTGTAAGCAAAACAGTCCAGAGTAGTTATAAAATGCGAACAAGAAATTATTGCGACACCGAAAATGTCATGCCAATTTTCTTATAATGTTTAGAATCAAACCAAAATTTTAGAGTAGTTTTATACATATATTTACTTCAAAAATCAAAAGAAAAGTTAATCTATGAAGCCTTGAGTGTAAAATTAAACGCATTTTCGCTTGATGCCCTCCATCAAAGTCTTTACAGTGTCATCCGGTACCAGTTTCTCAGTTTTTTTTTCCATTTTCTTAACATGTCTTTCTCGTCGTTGACTGTCTTCTTGCTCTTCCGAAGTTCCCGCTTCATCATTGCCCAGTACTGCTCCACTGGGCGCAGCTCCGGACAGTTTGGCGGATTCATGTCCTTTGGAACAAAATGGGCAGAAATGGCCTCATACCACTCCAGGATACTTTTAGAATAGTGGCATGATGCCAAATCTGGCCAAAATAGCGGAGCTTCGTCGTGCTGCTACAAGAACGGCAAGAGGCGCTTCTCAAGGCACTCAGATTTGTAGATCTCGCCATTTACTGTGCCCTTTGTCACGAAAGGCTCACTCCTCAGTCCGCAAAAGCAGATGGCCTGCCAAATGAGATATTTGGAGGCGAACTTCGACATTTTCTTCTTCTTAAATTTGTCGTCCAGAACATGCTCTTGCCGGTGAAAAACTCCAACCCCGGAATTTGCTTAAAATCGGCTTTTATATACGTTTCGTCGTCCATCACACAGCAGCCATATTTTGTCAGCATCTTTTCGTAGAGCTTCCGTGCCCGAGTTTTAGCCGTCGATTGTTGCCGGTCATCGCAGTTTGGGAAGTTCTGTACCTTGTATGTATGTAGTCCAGCTCTCTTCTTTGCATTCTGGACGTAGCTCTGCGACATGCCGATCTTTTTAGCCAAATCACGGCTTGAGACGTTGGGATTTGCTTTAATCATCCGCTTCACCTTTCCCTCCGTCTTTTTGTTCTCCGGTCCCGGTTTTCTTCCAGCTCCTTTGCCGTGGTCCAACGTCAACCGCTCATGGAACCGCTTCAACACTCTGGAGACGGTTGAATGGTGAATGATCAACATTTTTCCAAACTGCCGGTGCGACAGATCAGGAAATTCCAGGTGTTTGGAAAGAATTTGTTCTCTCGACTCGCGTTGGTTCACCTCCATTTTCGTTGAATCGAAAAACACGACTTCGAGTTTGACAGCATTTTAACAATACACATCAATGAGAAAGTGTGCAAAATTTGGTAGATTTTTACCCAATGGTAAAAAAGTTATGCCCTGTTGAATGTGTCGCAATAATTTCGTGTTCGCCTTTTAGAGAGTTTTCGTCTTCGGAAAAATTTATAGAAATTATCATGTGGAACAACGCAGAGATGGCGCTACAGTCTATCTTTTCCAAATGAAGCGCTCGAGATTTGCCGTGCTCGGCAAAGTTTCTCAGCATGTCATTCATCGTCTTTGGACATTATGATATTAGTTCCTCATTATGCCGCATAGATGGCACTACAGTCTATCTTATCTAAATTAAACGCTAGAGAGTTGCCGTCTTATGCTAATTTTCTCGGTATGTTATATGTAGTATTTTAATATTATCATATTAGTACCAAATTACGCTGCATACGCTCCAAATTTACGCTGCAGTACACTTAAGTATTTTTTCACTACGGTAGTGGTACCGCGGAAAAAAAAACTTTGTAAAAAAAATCGCGTAAAAAAACGACGTAAAAGTAAAAAAAATCATTTTGATTCGCAGTACACATGAAGTAAGTCAATCCAACAGTGAAAAATAACAGATTGCATGCGATCAGCATAACTTAATAAACAAATGCAGATTCTTCAAAAATCTTACTGTATGTGAAAGCAGCTGTGCTAGTCAAAAGTGTGAACAGTCATGCTTGTTAGTGGTCATCCATATATATATATATATATATATATATATATATATATATATATATATATATATATATATATATATATATATATATATATATATATATATATATATATATATATATATATATATATATATGGACATATCATAAGATGGTCACAAAACGTTGAGAAATATCCTACTGAAAAAAAATTCATGAATTTTGATACTCATATTGCCAGTGCTTCCTTCTGTATATGTTTATGGCCACTCGAGGCCTCACATGAACCTGTTCTGAAATAAACATTCCAGGAACAAATAATCAAATGGCCGTAAAGCGTTGACAAATATCCTACTGACGAAATTTAATGAATTTTGATATCCATACTGCCAGAGTTACTCTGGACTGTTTTGCTCACACATTGAATTGACAACCTCTATCTATTTGTAGCAGATTCCCGGTGGCCAATGTTACTGGAACCATGTTTTTCGACCACCTATACATTTTTATGACCATATCCTTTCAATATGAATATGAAATATAATTTTTATTTCCTTGACTGTTTTACGTCGTTTTTTTAAATAACGCGTTTTATTTTAAATAACGCGGATTTTTTTACGTCGTTTTTTTAAATAACGCGTTTTTTTGCGTCTTTTTTTAAATAACGCGTATTCTTTACGCGGTTTTTTTTTACGCGGTACCATTACCGTCGTAAAAAAAGATTCGGTGTACGTCCGAGAATAATTTGTGGGATGCACTATTAGTACACACTAGAAGTGTACAATAATATTGCATCGCTGGCCAGGGGATTGGGGTAGTGTGAGAGAGTTGTTTATGTGTAAGGCTGGAACAAGAAAGTTTGTAAATGACGGTGAAAGTCTTCCTTTCAATACGTTTGGAATGGTATCTATAAAAATACCTGCTAAGCTTGAAATTACATTGGAGCTCCTTCTCTCGTTCCGCTTGTTGACATAATCTTCCGTTCCGTGGGCTGTTTCGTAAGTTCGTAACAGGATTTTCTATCTATTTTTGCTATATTTTTTTTTAATTCTTCAGCAAACCCTAGTAACACACTTGTTGCCATTCGGTTGAGATAACATAAATATGACTTGCTAAGTCATAATAAAGTTACTACAACTAATTATGACCGTAGTGTGCTACTTGGGAAACTTCTTCTTGATGACGAAAAACATCGTCCATTACTGATGCCAATTCCAAAAATACATTTTTCTTCCAAATGGTGTAGGTGGAATAATATAAGCAAAATCGCCTCACCTTAAAAGACCTTAATACAAGTATAGTATCTAGGGTTACTAATCCCATATTCATCTCATCACCTTTCTGATCGTGCTAATTGAAAACAAAAGATCGACAATTAAATTTCTTACTTTCTATTCATTGTTTATTTCAATTATTTTTATTTGTTGCTGAAAGTTAGCAAACTAAATAACAAAAGGAATCAATTGATTCATACATCAACCCTACATTTCCGACTGATATAAATAATGGATCATGAGATGAATACCGGAACAGCCTCCCTATGTGATAATGCTTTCCAAAAGTGCGCTGATTTGTGATGATAAACTTTGTCAACTTTTTCAACTGCGTTTATTTAATCAAAAGCAACAATTCAACTATTTGCAAATATTGGACTTGACCATTTATCACCATCTCCGAATTATAATGTTCATCGATAAGGGCTTCTGTAACTTCAGAAGTACTTTTGGACTGCATTACCGATGATCTGGCAACACTAGTGCGTTTCTTTCCTAAATGGTAAAGAACCAGTGTAGCCCTTGGACCTGGTAGTTGAAGTTAAACTACTTCAAGGTTTTGCCAGTTCACAGGGCAAAATCTTGAAAAAAATTAAATTCAATCCGGCCTGTACAAGACGCACAAGAGCGCAGCGAGCTGGATGGTTAGACCGAGTAGAGAAAGATGTAGAAAATGTAGGACGATCACGAAACTGGAGACAAGCAGCCCTAAACCTAGTTTCTTAGCGAAACATTGTGGCACAGGTGGGGTCCTGACAGAGAACATTGAATCAAAAAAGTAAACGTTAGTAAACTTATCAATTGCTTGAGATAAAAACATAAAACAATTGCCACTCCTACCATCCGTTGATTGGAATCCGAATCAGACTAATCATTATCATTAAGAGTATAATCGTCATCATCACTTTTCCGAAAATTTCATCTATTTCACTCATTACGTTTTGGCGAAACAGAATCTGGTAATATAGTTTCATAACTAGCACCAACTGGTACCACCCGGTGATTGTAAAACAAGGAATATTCAAACAAACACTTAACTTGTTCACTAAAACGAGCAAATTCATTTGATTTCCATTTTAAAAAGCTTAACTTTTGACAGATATACCAATTTTTTCTGCAATTTACAGATATCAATGCCTCCAATCAGTTGGGCATGAAATTTTGTGACCAATCCGACCAAGGCTGGTGTGGCCTCTTCTGTACACAGAAGTTGTCTCCATTGTAATCGGTCGATGGCTGCACTTCACCAGCCTCGCTGTTTGCGGAGAGTCCGCAGGTCGCCTTCTACTTGATCGATCCACCATGCTCGTTGCGCGCCTCTTCTTCTTGTTTCGGTCGGTTCGTTTTCGAGAACCATTTTAACAGGGCTGTCGTCCGACATTCTTACGACATGCCCAGCCCATGATAGTCGACCGATTTTAGCGAAGTTCTCCGAGCAACTGATGCAATTCGTGGTTTATTCGCCTCCTCCACGTCCTATCTTTCATCTGCACTCCACCGTAGATCGTTCGCAGCAGCTTCCGTTCAAGAACACCAAAGGCACGTTGGTCCCCTACTATCAATGTCCATGTTTCCTGGCTGTAGAGAACTATCGGTTTAATAAATGTCTTGTAGATGGTCAATTTAGTAGTTTGGCGAACTTTGTTCAATCTCAGCGTCCTGCGGAGTCCAAAGTAGGAACAATTTCCAGCCATAATGCACCTCTGCTGGTTTCGTTATCGGCGGTCACCATTGAGCCCAGTTACACGAATTCGTCTACTACCTCGAATTCATAACCGTTGATCTGAGCTCGTGGTAGGAGGCTTATCTTCTCGTGATCCTCTTCCCTTCTTGTTTTCGACGCATTAATCACAAACCCCCTTGTGTCTATCCCTGCTTTTTGAATCATACCCTATAATGCAATGTTAAGCAACAAACACGACAATCCATCACCTTGCCATAATTCTCTCCGAGAATCGAAGGGACTCGGAGTGCCAATGATATTCGGACGACACACATCACTCGACCCATCATTGCTTTGATCAACCGCTTCAGTTTTTCCGGAAATCCATATTTGTGTATAATCTGCCATAGCTGGTCTCTATAGATTGTATCATAAGCTGATTTGAAATCTATGAAATCTGGTCCGTAGTAGCGCAGGCACCTAGGAATCCCGCTTGCCCCACGAACTCCTTTGCAATTGGTGATAGGCGGTGGCATAAAATTTGAAAAGAGCAACTTGTAGGCGACGGTCATTAGCGTGATCGCACGATAAGTGCAGCAATCCAGCTTGTCGCCCTTTTTATAGATGGGACACACTATTCCTTCCAACCAATCCTCCGGTAAACACTCTTCCTCCCAAATCTTGGTAATTACCCAGTGCAGTGCTCTGGTCAATGCTTCACCAGCGTATTTTAATAACTCGTTCGGGAGTTGGTCAACTCCAGCAGCTTTGTTGTTTTTCAACCGACCAATTTCCTCCTCAACTTCCAGAATGGTTGGCCGTTCAGGTGCTCGTCGAAATACTGCTTCCACATTTCAATCGCCTCACACTCCCATGTGAGAATATTGCCTTCCAGATCTCTGCACATACCTTCCGGTAGTTAACTGGAACATTCGCCATGGCGGACGAAAACATGAGTGTAGGCATGTTTTTGAGTTCTTTCTTCGTTTTATTTATCAATTACTCCTCAGTTTTCGCGACAGAATTGTTGGAATTGATCTTACGGTTCAGGTTGGCCCAGAAATTCTCGATTGGACGCAGCTGGGGGACGTTGAGAGGGTTCACCGATTTGGATACCACATCGATATTCAGCCGCCCCATTTCCTCCAACGATAGCTTCGAGTAGTGGGCTGACGCACGATCCAGCCAGAACATCGCGTCTTCGCCCTTATGGTATTTCTTGATCAACAACGCAACTTCCGGTAGGCATTTCTTACTGTAAATTTCCCCATTCACGGCCAGTCCGAAGCGAAAGAAGAGCGGCTTTGACATCTCCTTCTCGCTGATTGCCAGCCACAGCAGCACCTTCTTGCGGAACTTGGTGTGTGAAATGAACTTCATCTCGGAGCTCACTTCCTTCGTGGGGTTAGTAAAATACGAAGTGCCCTGCCAGTCGTTGCCATTTAGGGTGAGATAGGTCTCGTCGTCCATCACCACCGCCGCATCGCAATTTGCCGGTAAAATCGAGTTGAGCATTGTGTTTAGCCACTTCCGCTGCCGCTGCGTCATTGCCTGCAGCCCCGAAACCAGTCGCGTCTTCCGCTTCCTGACATGTATGTTCATGTTCGACAGGTTTTTTTTTATTGATTGGCCGGTTGAACCGACCTTCCGGCCAAACGCACGCAGCGATGTAGCCACTTTTCTCTCGGTCTTCCTCTTCACCATTCTTTGGAGCTTCTTGTCGCTCAGGGTCGTCGGCCGTCCGGAACCAGGCTTTCTTTCGATGCTCTGATTGTTAGTCTAGTAGTGCCAAGATGTTGTAGATGCCGGAACGGGCGTATCCGGCGTCCACAAAGTGGCGCACGATGTCCGTTTTTGACGCAGTGGTGTGCCATTCTTTGAACGCGCACACTCCTGGACGGAGTTTCTTCACAGTTTTTGCCATCATGGTTAGAGTTCGACTGATAGAGCTGTCAAATTTTGGCTGCTGACTCATGGGCTACTATGATTGATGCGCCATGGGTAGTTTTGTGCGTGCGGGTGAAGGTAACCCTATGAAAAATCGTCAATTTTTGTCCATTTTTCTTAATGCAAACGTTATTCACAAATTTGCACTCATTACGATTTAAATTCGACATGATGCAATAAAGTGTGGTCTTCTTATATGCGATTTTGACTTTAAATCTAGGAACAGACGATGCTATTTCTACACTGTTTTACGAATTCTGGTTGTCTGGAATTTAGCTTTTCTGTTTAGCTGCTTCTTGGATTTGACTACCAAATTGTTGGGATACATCCTGAGTTTGAGGTTGGTCCATTATTAAACCACAGCGCTGCCCTAGCGTTAAAAATTGGAACTATGAAACCATCACCACAGGATGGACAACAGGTGAGGTACAACTTTATAGAAGACACCATGATTCGGAAACGCAACCCTTAGGAGTTATTAATTTCTCTGTGAAAAATGGATTTTTCGATCACTGTAAGCCGTAAACGGAACATGTGGTCCAAGATGACGCTGTTGCAAATGACTCGGAATCGAATAGAATTAATGATACTAACGATTATCGATGTGTTTCTGATTTTCAAGTAACTTAAAAAAGAGAGTTCCATTAACATGGAAGTTTCATTTCAGTGAGGTGTAATTTTTATCAAAAACACCATAAAAGGATTTTTTGTGGCAATGTGTTTTAAACTTGTAGTGATTAACTGATTGGCAATTGCCTGAAAACATATTCAGCCAAACAAATTTCTCCAAGAGGAGATATACATATCTTCTCGAAAAGTAAACTTCTCGGAACAGCTTTCCTCATAACTCAACCAAACTTCCATCACATTCTCAGTAGCATTAGCTTCAACAGCTCAGCCAAAACCATTTAACATAAAATCGATGTTTCAGCACCAAGACAGAACAGAAACCACCTCCCGAGAAATGCTTACTGGCATCAACGAATTATTACAAAGGATAAAAAAAAGAACCAAATAGCATTCAGATCGAAACTTTCTGTGCAGACCTTCAACAAAAAACTTCGAATAGCGTAGGTTCTCTTCATAAATTATTCACATACACACACTCATTCATATGCGGGAAACCACTTTTACTTTCCCTTAACTTCACTCCGACTGTGTGTGTGTGTGTTTGTACGAATGTTGCTGTTCTCACGTGGCCTTGCTTGAATCGCAGACAATAATAGCTCTTCTAGCGTTGGATCAAAGCCATCGAGAGCAACGAAGGAAGCAAGGAGGGGGGACATCCTGGAATGAACGGAAAACTCGGAACGGATTCTCCGATAAGGACTCTCGTAAACTAGTCGGTCAGAGCGGAATTGATGTTGTTTGCCGCCACATACCATACCCTTCCAACTCAGACGAAACATGCATGGAGGGGTGGGACAAGGGACAACCAACAATTTGAAGAAGAAGTTTCAAATCGGCAAGTGGGATCGAACCATCTGAAAGAAAATGCCAAAGGAAAAGGAAGCGAATTTATGAATCCTTTTGAATATAAATTGACTGATATCGACTTATCACGGAAATAATAAAAACGGAGCATAGACAGACCAGAAGGAGAACACAAATACGGCAGTAGTTGCCGTTTTTCGCTAGCCTGCCATGGCGTTTTTGAGGAGCGTTGGTCCGTCGTTGAGGCGGATGCAAGCTTTCGATCTGAACTACCAGTGTCAAACGATAACACTTCGAACCGCACTGGGCTGAAAATGAATTCACAAGGGACAATACCGAAGGGATTCATACTCCCTCAACTAACGCCATTTCCACCAAATGCCGCTCTTTTGACGCAGTGTCAACCAGCCAATAATAAATACACACTCGACCATTCTGTTTGAAGCGGTAAGCTCCCAAGTGTTTCTGTGTTCTGACGTCGGTTTGAGTGTCGAAGAACCAGCACACAGGAAGTCACCCCCGTCATTCGGAGGGGGTTGGGAGGACGACCATCGGATGAGCAAAAAAAAAACAGCAAACTCTCCGGAAACCCAGTAATAAAATCGACAAAAGAAAGCTTGGATCAGCTCCAGCTGCAGCGTTTCGACGCCAATGTCACCCATTTCCAGTGAACGAACCGACGAGCGAGCCAGGATGGTCTTCATCGAATGTGTTGTCGTTATTTTCAGACTCAGCAGAAAATCGTTGCAAGTGATGATCCGAGAAAAAGAGGCACTAAAAAGAAGACGTTAGCCAGTTCGGGGCAGAGAGACCGGGAGAGAGACAGGAGGAACCAGAATCGTAATTTGGTTATCTCTTTAGCATTCCGGACCCGGGAAGTTGCGAAAGCTGGCTGAAGCTGATGCTGTCAGACGAACCGGAGAAATGAAATCTCAGATTATGCTTGCACATAATTTTTTGCCCGATGCTTCCCAGCGATGGTTCCAAGAAGACGACGACGATGCATGAGATGTGTTCTTTTTTTTTTCTTTCTTGGAGCGATCTGTGTGGGTTGGCGTGTGTGAGTGTGTATGAGTGTGTTAAACTGTGGAAATTCGTGCCAGTTTTTGGCGAAAAGTCAGCACCCGGGTCAGAGGCGAATCGTGTGCACATATATTCTTCCGGGCGGGAACGGACTGACGGACGGACGGGTGAGCGGATGATGACAGCGGAAAATCGCTCTCCTATCCTATCTTCATCGGTGGTGCTGACGTGAATGAATCGCTGCTGACTCCGGACTTGTAAAACTTGCTTCAGTCCGAATTCGGAAATGAGAAAATAAGTTCGAATTGTTGATATCGTCGCATGATAGTGTTCTTCAAAATTGGTCCCTCTCGCTCTGGATTCTAACTGAAGCAAACTTTAGATGGCCGAATGGTTAATAGTTTGCTGCTCGAAAGAGCGTCACTCTGCTTATCAATTTATATTTTACGACCGTTACAGCGTTTCTGTGCAGCTGATGTCCATCCGATATTTCTGGATCCCATTCAGTCAGTCAGTCAGTTTGATGAGCGAGCTTTACTGTGGGACCCCAGCGGAGCCCATAAAATTGAAGATGCAAACAAAGCCAAAACACCCGAATAATGATGTCACCATATATTCTCTATTCTATCACTTTTCGTGATTCCCAGGCTAGCTTCCCAGGCAACGGCTGTCATCTGGTCGGTGTATCACCCATTCCAGCCATCCATCAGTGCCATGGTAGCGGTTGTTCTACGTTGACCCATGGTACACAGGAAGCCCCCGGTGAAGCCATAAAACGTTGCGTTCAAATCTCTTCCCGACCACTCGAGCCATGATTTGCTGTCAGGAGAGCTATTTTCGCAAACAAAACATAAAATTGACTCCCGAACGAGGCGCAAAAGAAGCAAACCTACATAACAACCCGTAACCCACGTCCGTACTCGAAACCGATTGCTCTTTGCCTGCTTGAGGTTGTTGTTGGTGATGGAAAGCCGCTTCTATGGAGCTGAGGCTTTGAAGTCGCCGGCGAAGCTGGATTTTCGGTGTTTAGCACTCGTCTAATGAAGGTACTCAAACACAGCAAAGTTGCACATTCGAGCGTAGAACAGAACGCGTAGTTTTATATTATGTAAGTGCGAGTCGAGGTTCTGCATTTTAGTTGGAATGGTGTTGATGCTCGAGGCTAATTGATTTTCAATGCAATTCGAAGGTGGACGGTGATGGTTTGAAAAGTCGTTTCTAATTATTATACAGGTTGATATACCCAGTCATTCTAATTAAATCTAGATTCAATATTTTTGACACAATCTAATGATCGCACTACATGTAAAAAGTCATATATATCAATAATAGACTCTTTTCTCACATTCTATTTCGATAATTACAGCACCGCTATGATTTTTTTTTAATATTGACGAATTTCACGCCAACTCATCCAGTGGTTGGCAGCACCCTCTCAAAAACCAATGAAACTTTGGGGATGTGTAGACTATGTCTTTTCAAGCGACTTTGCATTCTGTGCTTTTTTTTTCAAAATTTAGGTAGACTACCTATTTGAAAAGGGCTTAAGATTTTCGATCGATTTTTTTAAACAATATAACTCAAAAAGGACAAGGCTTACAAAAAATAAATATATGGGTGACTTTTAGAAAATTGTTTGATTTTTTATGACAACAATTATAAAAAATGTAAAATCGATTCTAGTAATAGTCCTTCTGCCTTTTAGCCTTTGTTCAAATTTATGAGTGTTTTATTATTGCAATAGACATGCTAATTTGTTTTAAAAGCAGTTTTCTATGATGCGAAAGATGTGTCGTTAATAATTTTACTCTAGGGTGTTTTTATAACCTTTTCTAGAAAGAATGTAAAGTCTAAAACAGAGAAGCTATAAAAAATATTTGAAGAGGAACTCTATCCCTTCATAAAACCGTTCAGTTATTCAATAATAAAGCTCCTTCATATTTGTTTAACAGGGCCATGATAAAATATTGCATAAGCATGCTTTATCGTTATAAAAACCATCACTAAGCCATTTGGACTCGGACGAGAGTATAAAGCATTTATTGTAGCATTTTGCACTACATAAAGTTTATCATAAGATGCTCTACCAATATTGTCATGATAAAATTAAACAAAGATGGATTCGCATAGCAACAAACTAAGACAAGTGAAAAAATGCACGATTAAGTGAAATAATAAACAAAATATATTGAGCATTCTGTATAGTAATTTGCCAATTATCCATCAATCAAAATAAAAAACTATAATATCAGTCAGTCACCCATCCAGATGAAATAATCTTGAGGCATGTATTGCCTGGTATACGGCATTGCTTTCCCATATTCGTTCTTATAAACTTTGTTAGTCCTTTTGATGTAGCTTGAACTGTCAAAAATTCTGTGGCAGCAGCTTGGTTACCATATAAGCTGTTTGGCAGCTAAACGGTCTTGCATAGAGCAAATTAGCGTCGCAAAGAAACAGTTTAGCCTCAACATTATTTTCGTAAATGCCATTTCAAAACATTATTTATTTATTGATGCTTACATGAAAATAAAACAGCATTTTCAATAATGGCTCACGAAATATCAATGTTAATGGTGCTCTGCCATTTTGATTTTGATCTTAATGCAGTTTTATAATTTTCATATTTCATGATATATTTTCTTTGACACGGCTTATTATTGTACGGCAGTCAATGTGGGATAAAAACAAAAGTATTAATTAAGAGTGATGGAGCAAAAAAAATATCTGCAACGAAGAATTAAACTTTTTCTTAATTTTTTTTTTTTAGAAAGTACAACGTGTTTCGGAAGCGCACCAAGTTTTTCAGCTCTTTTCAAGCACTTTACACAATGGATTTAATTTGGCACTTAAAATTTGAATACCGTAGGTTAAACTAGTATTAAAATATTATAAATCAAGCTGATAAAAATATTTCACTTTGAAGTTTTATTTGGCATGGGTAAACTTTTTTTTCAATCTTTGCCGAAATGAATTTGTTGAGAGCGAATGAAACTTATGAATACGGTTATAATATGAATAAAACTATTTTGAGTGGTTTTGGCAAGCCTCTAGAGGAAGTTGCACGAGAGAGGCTTTTATAGATGTCAAATTGCTTTTATTGTGGTTTTCCTATGGTTTTCAAACTGCTTTTAATTCGGTCATAATAAAGTCTTTTTGTTTTAATCCAATCTAGAACTGCCTCTAAAATATACCCTACAGAACCTCTGCCAGGGTGGGCCAAATAGACACATTTAAGTCTTCAGGAGGTTTTGGGGGAAGCAATCAAGACAAATAAGCCTTGACCAGAGTTTTATGGATGTCGTTTTATAACACCCTTGAAGGAATTCATATAACTTTAAATGGTACTTGGGATTGGACGATTTTTTTTTAAATGCAATATAATTGTCTAAAAGTTCACCATACATTGCAAGAGGGGACATTATATGGACATTTTTTTTCTAACAACAACTTTTTCATAACTAGAAATTAGAAGAAAAATTAGTATCTTCCATTTAATTCCAACTACCTTAGCTTATCTTCGACAGCTACGCGTATTTCGTCTACAATGTGCAGACTTCTTCAGTGTCTCGTACTAATAACTCGACTTAACCTTCAGTATCGCACTTCAGTAACTCGACAGTACGAGACACTGAAGAAGTCTGCACATTGTAGACGAAATACGCGTAGCTGTCGAAGATAAGCAAAGGTAGTTGGAATTAAATGGAAGATACTAATTTTTCTTCTAATTTCTAGTTACAGGTATTCCACTAAACAGCTCAAACCCTCTAGGATTCAACTTTTTCATGTGTTACTTTTACCGTGGAGCGTGCCAGCTCGCCTTATAATTTGGCCCTAACAACCTCACAGAAACCAATTAAATTTTTTTTTTTTCCGTCGGCCTATTACCTCACATGGTGACAATCACCGACGCCAGGGAGACGACTCCACCACCTGGGCCCTACCTAACGACTCATGACTATGAACCGGGACCAACGGCTTTACTTCCCTTCCGAAGGAAGACGTGACCAAGATTTTTTCGCCTCAGAAAAACCAACGACGTCGACTGGGATTGAAACCAGACCCACTGGGGTGCCAGTAGCAGTCACGCTTACCACTACACTACCGACGCCGGCGTATTAAATTTAATTATAATGACAATTTGAAGACTCTTACTTTGAATGTTTGAAAAATCAAGGCTACCATTTGGAAAGCATAACATGTCGCGGAATTTTGACCGGAAATAGGAATCCCACAACTAAAAAGAGGCGTTCAGTTCAGATGGAAAAGAAGCAAGTTGTGATCAGGATTTCAAGGACCCACAACCAAGCAAACCCCTACAAGTTTTCATTGACATAAACAGTATTTCGAAAATTCATATAATTGAACCGTCATAATTGAATCGTCTTTAAATGGATATGCTTCAAGTCTTATCATATAAGAATTATCTAATTTGATAAGACTTAATGCATATACATTACGATTCAAATATGACGGCCGCATTTTTTTTAGGTTTATCAGCTCTCCTCTATTACAGTTTTTCCCATACCTTTTACACGCACTGTAACAATTATTGAACTTCTTTCCACCCCAAAGATATACGACACCCTATTTGAATCGTCCCTACAAATGTGCCCTTAGAATATCCGCACAAGCAGTTATGAAATAAATTTACTCAAACGTACATTTTTGGATCTGTTTTACTGATGTCAAGAAAAATTTTTGTTATGAACTTTTTCAAATGTAAGTCTAGATGATTATTGTTTTTTGCAAAGATGTTCAATACATTCAATCATTAATGACTGCTTAATTTTATTGGATTCTATAGTGGTATTAAAGACGATAACTAGACGAGTTTGCATCATACACGGTTAAAATAGAAAATGAAGTTGTTCTTAGAAAACCTTTTTTTTCTTGAAAGGGCCAATCTTGCAATGTATGGTAAATGTTAAGACAATTATATTGCTCTTATTAAAACAAAATCGTTTAATTCTAGCCATTTTCTGCAAATTGACTTCAAATTTTAAAATATTTTTTCAAGTGTGTAAGAATCGATTTTACAATTTTTTTCATGAAAATTTAGACAATTTTCTAAAAGTCACTCATTCATTACTTGTTTGTAAGTCATATTCTCTTTAAGTTATTTTGATTTAACAAAAAAAATTGATCAAAAACTCATGCCAATTTCAAATGGTAGTCTAGATGAATTTGGAAAGAAGCAAAGCATGCAAAATTGATTGAAAAGACGTAGTCTACACACCCGCAAAGTTTCATTGGATTTTAAGAGGGTGCTGCCAACCACTGGATGAGTCGGCGTGAAATTCGTCGATGTCTTTTTACAATTCAATAAATGATGATACTTTCCAGAGAAGAATATGTTGAATAAAACAGATCTCTTAATTGTGAAAGTGAAAGTAAACTAGGAAACTCTCATCATTATAAAGGGCCTTTTGAAAATTCAAGTGAGAAATCGTCTTAAATTTATCATTTCTGAGTTCAACTGAGTTCAAAGAATCTCACGGTTACATTGCAATAGAGATTTAAGGAGTGTTATTTTAACCTTGATCAAATGTCTCATTTTATGGATATGATTTGTTTATTATGGATCAGATGGATCTGGGAAGCAATAATCGACCTGAGTTTAAGAACATAGACGTGTTATCAATGACAACAGAGCATGTCCTATTTTATTCTATTCTACCTTACACCCTCAGACAGTCAGTAATGAAAAGCATCCTGGAAAATACTATAACCAGCATTCTTTCCAAGTAACATTAATATCTGTAGAGCATTTGTATTATGACAAAATTATTGAAACGGTCAAGCCCACTATGTAGCGTTGATGATAAAAGAGGATTTAGATATAACCGTCAACTGTTGAATAGATCAACGAATATTTTCGGAACGTAAGGTTTAGGAAAGGGGCCCGACCAGAAGGAAACAACAAAATTATATCAGGTTTTGTTATTCAGTTACTCTGTTTTTATAACAGATGTTGTTAGAATTCAGATCGCGGATGTTGTTAAAATAACGGAAATTGTAACAAAAAATCCTCAAGAGGTAACAAAATTCTAGCAAACTATGATACAGATATAACATAAACGAAACAAACTTTGTAACTGTTTTGTAACGATTCAGCAAAATCATATCAGCTAGTATTAGAATTAAATTATTTCTTTACGCAGATTTTTCCTCTCAGGGCATTATATCTTAATTTGTTATTAATATATTATTCAATTATCCAGATGTAAATGTCTTTAACAAATTTATATCACAATCAGTTAGTCTTAACAAGGTTTGTTACAGTTTAGTAATGATGTAGAAGGAGATGTTCGCTCATCACCATAAGGCATCAAGAGTGAACATTTATGTTTTTGGCTAGAATGAAAGATGTGAAGAGAAACGGACCAAGTCCGCCACTGCAACAGGCAAAAATTGACGTATTTAAAGACGCTCATGTACCACTGTGGCTTGTATAGTTATTCTAGCGATCTATTGTGTGCACTCTGTTTATTGATGCGCACATGGGAGAGGAACTCCCATGTTCCTGGGTTTGTTTTGATTCGCAACGACTGAGAACACTCAAGTTTTGCCAAGGTATGTTTGATGTTTAGTTAATGACAATCAATGAATAAACAACAATGAAAGAATTACCACGCCAATGAAAACTGGCCCTCCTGTCGTGTCCCTTAACTACTTGATGCCAGGCGTCTACAAACTGTTTCTAGCCACGTCTAAGCGTAAATTGCGGCAAAGCCTACCGGTAACACACCTCTTTCATTCTGAGTTCCTAAACGGGCCCTCCGCATCCCACATCCCAGAACACCGCGTCTCCGCCCTTATTGTCTTTCTTGATGAACCAACTTCCCTGCCAAGCGCACGCAGCGATGTAGCCACTTTCCCTCGGTCTTCCTCTTCAGCTTATTGGAGCTTTGGAGCTTATTGTCGCTCAGGGAGCTCGGCCGTCCAGAACCAGGCTTTTTTTCGATGCTCTGATTGTTATCTAATAGTGCCAAGATGTTGTAGATGCCGGAACAGACGTATCCGGCGTCCACAAAGTGCCGCACGATGTCCGTTTTCGACGCGGTGGGGTGCCGTTCTTCTAACACATATAATTTTAAATGGAGTTGCTTCACTGTTTTTACCATCAGGGTTACACCCCGTTCACACTACAAGCTATATTACGTGATATAGAGTATCTTGATATCAAATGCCATGCACGTTATTTCAAGTGAAAATTAGATGCATAGATGCCAATATCAAGATACTCTATATCACGTAATATAGGTTGTATTGCGAACGGCGTGTAGGAGTTCAACTGATACAGCTTTCAAATTTTGTCAGCTGACTCATGGGTTACTATGATTGTACTGCATGGGTAGTATCGTCGGTGCGGTTGAAGGTAAACCCATGAAAAACAGCAATTTCTTCATTTTTTACAGGCAAACGTTATTCTGGTTTGCAACTTCTCATGCGAAGAAAATTTAGACCAAGGGATTATGATACCTAAATTCCTAATTTTTTTTTCAAGATGAAAACGTTGTGGGCCAGATAACGATTCTACCAGTTCTGATTTTCAACCTTTGATTTTGATCCCTGACTCTAACGTACAGTTACCCGTTTTTTAAATTGAAAAACCGAGTGGATCGAACCCAAAGCCAATGTGCAATTTGAGGCGTAAAACGTCAACATATGATTAGATGGAACTGCGTCGACATTGTGCCCGAACCCACGGAACTTAATAAACCAAAAAAAATGTAACTAGAAATTAGAAGAAAAATTAGTATTCTCCATATAATTCCAACTACTTTTGCTTATCTTCGACAGATACGCGTATTTCGTCTACAATGTACAGACTTCTTCAGTGTCTCGTATTAATAACTCGACTTAAAAATATAAATTGGGCCACTATTATGGGTTAATCGACCAACTCGTTGCTAGAGGCTTGAAAGATAACAAATATACGATGGCTTTTAGCAACTTGAATCACAAATTTGAGCAGGTCTATGAAAAGGTAATAATTTTCAGAATGTCTCAAAGCAGCAGCTCGTCCTTACGTCAGATGAGCCATTCATCTTGATCCTGTATCAGATTCCCCAACAGTAATCGGCAAATACCCCAGCATCACTGATCCTTCCTTTTGTTCCTATGTTTACAAACGTAAACTTGTATTCAGCATCCAGCCATAAGAATGATGTTGGACTGCTTTTAGAGAGGGATACAGTTAGAACGGGGAAAAAAACTTATTTTTGATAAACAAATTCAAGGGGCAGTATTTAATCAAATCAATCGAAACTTTTTCACAATTATAAGTGTATCCATGATCAACAAAATGGCGGCCGTAAGAGTGCGTTGAAAAAGTCGTTGTATTTTGCTTGTGCCGGCTCTCCTGGATGCAGCTTTGATCTGAAACCTGCTAACCCAATTTTATTTTATTAATTACATTTACAGTAAGAAGATGAATTAAAAAAAAAGTTTAAAAACAAATTTGCACGTTTGGCGTAACTTTTTTTTTAAATCCACATTTTTTCCTCCAATTTATCACATTTTTTCATATATAATTATAGAATATTACAATATTTTTTCATTCATATGTAGTACTAAAAAAGAAATCCTATAAGTTTTAGAATAATTGAATAATTAGTTTTCGAGTTATCACCGGCATAAACTTCGAAAATGCTGTTTTGAGAAAAACGCGTTGAAAATTGGTCGTCTCGGTCTAGTGTCCTTGGCTGCGCGCATAAAAAGCGTCTTCGAAAAACGATGAAAAGAAACACTTGGAGTTCAAATTTCGAAAAAAAAAGTTTCAGGAATGTATTCTACGGGAAATTTACAAACCTTTTAATGCAAAAAATAATAATTTTTTTCTGATCATTCTAACTGTATATTCCCCCTCAATAATTTAAATAATCAATGATGCTATTTGCAGGGGTTTTTACACAAACTTGTTTTCCGTCTAACACTCCCTCTCAATTGGTAAATTGCCATTTTTCTTTAAAATCACGTACAATTGACAACCACTCCTCTTTTGAATAATGTACGAATTTTAAGCCTGTAATTTCAATTTCATTCAATTTTTGCTGCTGCGGTACATACGAATATTTTAAAACCGCTAAACATTGAATTAAATAGATATCCCTGAACTTCTCAGAAGAGCTTCTCTGAACTTCTCCAAAGAACTTTCCTGAAGTTTTTTGAAGAATTTCCCAGAAATTCTTTTCAAGAAATTCCCTGTAATTCCACTGGAGAAACTCCCAGAAATTTTCTAGAGAACTTTCCCGAATTTCTTTGAAGAATTACATGAATTTCTAAGAACCCCTCAGAACTTCTCTGTAGAACTTCTCCGAAGTTCTCTTAAGGACGTCCCTGAAGTTCTCTGAGGAACTTCTCTGAAGTACTCTGAAGAACTTCCCTGAAGTTTTTTGAAGAACTTCCCTGAAGTTCTCTGAAGAACTTCCCTGAAATACTCTGAAGAACTTCTCTGAAGTACTCTAAACTTACATTAACTGCTCTGAACAACTTCTCTGAACTTCTCTGAAAAACTTCCCTGAATTTCAATGAAGAACTTTGCTAAAGTTCCTCTGTTGAACTTCCTTGAAATATTTTTCCTGAAATTCCATGAAGAAAATTCCCGATTTTTCTTTGAATAATTGTCCGAAACTATCTGAAGAACTTCTCTAAAGTTCTTTGCAGAACTTCACCTAATTACTCTGAAGAACATCTTCAAATTTCTCTGATCTGCTATAAAGAACGTGTCTGAATTTCTGGGAAGAACGTCCCTGCAGTTCCTCTGAAGAACTTTCTTGTAGTTCTCTGGAGAACTTCCGAGACATTCTCTACAGCACTTAAGTGAAGCTCTTTGTAGAACTGCCCTGAAGTTATCTGCAGAACTTCACTGAATTTTCAAGAAGAACTTCCCCAATGTTCTATAAAGAACATTTCCGAAGTTCTCTGAAGAACTTCTCTGAACTTCTACAAAGAACTTCGCTGAGTTTATGTGAAGAACTTCCCTGACGTTTCTCTGAAAAACTTCCCTGACGTTCCTCTGAAATTTTTCTGAAGATATTCCATTGCAGAAGTTCCCTGAAATTGTCTGAAGAACTTCCCAGTAATTCTCTAAAGAACTTAACCAAAGTTCTCTGTAGAATTTCCTGAAGTTATCTACAGAACTTTACCGAAGTTGTATGAAGATTTTTCCCAAATTTATCTGAAGAACACCTCCGAAATTCTCTGAACCCCTTTAAAGTTCTAAAAACTTCAAAAAACTTTGTAGAAATAATTTTCCTGAAATTGTCTTAAGAACTCTCTCTGTAGAATTTTTTTGAACTTCTCTGAAGAATTTCCCTGAAGTTCTCTAAAGAACTTCCCTCTAAGCCTCTGCAGAATTTCCCTGATTTTTTTGTAGAAGTTCGCTGAACTTCTTTGTAGAACTTTCTCGATGTTCTCTGAAAGACCTCTTTGTGTTTTTCTGAAGAACTTTCCTGTACACTCAGTAGCAAAAAAAAAGCCAAGCAAAATTTTGCTTTCAAAAAATTCCATGGTCAACCTACTGTAACTTTGTCAATTATCAATATTTTTAGCTGAAACTTTCACCACACTATAAACAATGCATAGACCGTATGTAGTAAAAAAAAAGCCGAGGTGATTTCTTCTAATAATACTGTATAACACTGTATACGTAGTTTTTTCAATCCAATTGATGCTGTATGCCATATTTTGAAGTTCTTCGTGAGTTACACTAGTTATTTTGAATATTTCAGGCGTAACAAATCATGTGTCTTAATAAGATGAATTCACCTCGGCTTTTTTTTTTGCACCGATATTTCAGCACGGTCAATATCGGGTGAAAAAGGGCAATACTCATGTTGGTGCGTCAACTTCGACGCCAGCTGTAGTCCAAACCGCTTTATGGAAACAGTATGGTATGTCCAAAAATGACTTTTATCACATATGTAATGAAAACTTAAAATTTGTAAACCTGATCAACATAAACTTTTGACCACATATGGTCTATGCATTGTTTATAGTGTGGTGAAAGTTTCAGCTAAAAATATTGATAATTGACAAAGTTACAGCAGGTTGAACATGGCATATTTTGGAAGCACAATTGTGCTCGGCTTTTTTTTTGCTACTGAGTGTATTTCTCTGAAGAATATTCCTGAACTTTTCCAAAGAACTTTCCCGAATTTCTCTAGAGAACTTCCATTAAATTCTCTGAAGAAACTACCTGAACTTCTTTGAAGAATTTCCCTTAAATAGTAAGCGGGATTTTTATAACCTAGAACCTTCAGCAGATAAGCCTCAATTTTCAAGCCCTTAAGGTGGGAAATTTAAGATTTTGTCCAGACTTTGCAAGTTTTTCGTTTTATCTACCTGTCGTGTGTTGGAAGAAATAATGAATTTTGTAATTAACTCTAATTTGCCTATTTCGAATTTTTGGTGCTTATCAATCGTACCACAGTGAATTATAACAATAAGTTTTAGTACATCTTCTTTTTATATTGTTCACATCCACATACATACGCCACGAGGTCAATAGTGATGAAATGTTCCAATAAAGTAGTCAGTAGATCTCGAACCAGAGAAGCAATTGGATGCTAAGTTGTTGTCTGATATATCCGAATCCATAGTCAGCAATCAAGTTTTTCCGCAATCAATTTGGTGTGACTATGTTCACTACCTCGTCATTGCTAAAACCACTCAAGTCGTCGGTAATCCCTGAAATTTTGTGTGAACAGTACCTTTTCAAAATGATTTACGCAGCAATTGCAGCAATTGAGACCTTATCTGTCCATAGCTACCGAATGTAATCATGATTATTTCCAAATTTAATTTATTAAAATCTCGCAACTGAATACCTGCGACCACAAAGAAAATCAATAGTGTGTATTTCTACTACAAAGCTACTTTTACTTCATAGCTTATAGTTTTGCAAAACCGTGTCTTGAATCTCACAGGACTGTGATATAGATATCTATAACGGCTATGTCATAGTTAACTATAGCATGGATTTCAAGCCCCGTGTTGCAGCATATTTATTTTAAACCACTTATGACTTAGAAGAAGGGGCAGGCGAATTTTTTTTAAAACGTCAGTTTATGGTCACGTCATACATCGATCATGAATTCATTTGAAGCGTCAAAACTATAGCTCGAAAAGATAAATTGAATTCCATTTGATAGGACGAAAATAGTCAATAATATCGCTGCAGTGATCTCTTAGGTCACTCTAATTACTAACTGTAGCTTGAATTTCTTGAAAACGAAGTTCCTCATTTCTCTTCTACATTTTCGCAGTAGAATAAGTGAGGATAGCAACTTTAAAAAGTAACACATTAACCCTTAATTTGTTCTCAATCCATCAACAACTTACCACTCAGCCCATTCTCATCTTTCACGTAACCTAATCCCCCAAGAACTTTCCCCATCCAAACCCGGTTACCTAGTTAATATGAAAGTAGCAAAATCCGAATGAAGTGCGTAATTTTGACTGTCTCCATCCCTCTCCGGCTTAATCTTTCTAACTCATCATCTCAGCTGACATAACGGCTGCTAATATGTGTCTTGAACCGAGGGGTTTCCCACCACATGCTTCCAAATCCATCGCTCTTCTTAGCTCCGGGTTGTGTTTACTTACCCACATGCTCCGGTTTTGGTAAAATTATATGAGATCTTGAGAGACCCTTTCCGTTCCGTTCCGCCCGCACTACGTGGCGTGGCGTGATTAGATTCGGGATGAAACTTTTGTTCTACGCCTCCGAGCTGAAAATGTGAGTTAATGGGTTAGCAGCGCCTGGCGGAGAAGATATGTTTGAACTTTGTTTACCGGGGAGTCTTTTTTTATCAGATAACAAAGTTCACTGCAATCATACAACCACTGGGTGGTTGACTGACTGGGACTGGGTGGATTCACGAAAAACCAATTACTCTTCTGCCTCGTTCGATACGAACACAATATTATTATCTATCATTCGCATACTGCCGTAAGTCGCGACGGATTCATTCGCCGAAATGGGGGAAAACTTTTAAGCTTATCGCAATTATCGTATATGGGCGATGGGATGGTTAATTACACCCATCAGCTTATTTCGTACAAAATCATCCCGAAATTGCCGTGGAATAGCACTTTTTTCTCCTCTTAATCCGGCCCGGTGGTGTGGGAATTGGACGGCATGTGCGAGATCCATTTTCCCATACTCCCATAGATTTACATTCTGCGCACTTTGATTTCGGTGGCGTGTTTTTGTTTTGGGTTTGTTGGTGGAGAGGGATGCACGGTTGAGAGGGTTCAAACATAACATCTTCTGGCAGTTAGTTTTGCTATTTTCTAGAATGTAACCATAGGTGTATCTGGGATCTCGATCTCGAAAGACAAAGCAAATGAAACATGAAAACTGTACATTCGGTTTTCAAGCGATTGACATTTGACACGTCCATCGTAAATCTCCTGGTAACGTGTGTTGCTACGAAAATAGACTTGCACTACTCTGTGTACTGCGTTTCATCCTCTCCTGTAACTCCTCTCTTTCACTCGATTCCCGTCAAGCATACATCCATTCTGCTCGAGTGTGTACGAACTAGACCTGTGCGCCGATGTATTTTCAAACGGTGGCGGCGGCGGCGGCGGTGGTTTTCCTTGGCGGCGGCAGGGGTGGCGTGGATCGGCGCGGGCATAAATCATCCCCTTAACATTTCCTCATGCTTATCCCTTTTAACTGTTTTGCTTTCACGTGCAATGTTAAGACTAAAGGATCACTCCAAGTCTTATATTTTGATGGAAAGCCCCGATATCCATAGTGTTATATAACTCAGGTCGATGAATTGACGTGGAACAGTCAATACCAGTGTGTACATATATATGAGACTTTACATTTTCGAATTTGTTCATCACAAGTCGGCGGGGAATTATTAATAAACATAACTTGTTTCAGAAGCGTAATCATAAGTAATTACCAAATAGAATCAAATTGTCATTACTAAGCATATATGGGCAAGTGCTTTAATGTGGGTCGATGGATCTAAAATTCGGCCTATCGGTAAAATTTTCCTGTCTTTATTTTTTATGTAAGGGGCTATTCATAAACCACGTTGACTTTTCTGAAGGGGGGTTGACCAAAGTCTATAGACGCTGGAAGGGGGGTTTGACCAAAGTCTATAGACGCTCCATACAAAAATTCAAAAAAATGAATGGAGAAAAGTCAACGAGGAGGGAGGTGGGGGTTTGAGATTTTCAAAAATGAGTCTACGTGGTTTATGCACAGGCCTTAAGTGAGACACTCTTGCGCTGAACTGGGCTCAATAGGGATTCTCTGTCCTGAAGCTAAGAGTTTAGTTTTTAATATCTAAAATCTTTGTATATAAAAATTTAAAAATCTACAAATCTAAAAATCTAAATATTAAAAAAAATAAAAATCTTCATATTTGAAAATCTAAGTATCTAAGAGTCTTAAAATCTGGAAACTTATATATCTAAATATCTAAAAATCTTAAAATCTAAAAATCCTACACCCAAAAGTTGAAAAGGTGACAAAAAATGCAATTGCAATTTTTGCAATCATAACTTGAGAAATCCGCATGAAACAGAAAAGACAGTTTTGCCCATCATGATCCATAAAGCGTTTTATAGTATAAACAAAGCCATGCAAGTGTGTGCAAGCGGTTGGCAGCACAAAGATTCTTCGAATTAAATTTATCGCTGTGTGCTTAGTGCCTCGACAGTCAAAGCAACCGTTGGGTCTTTGTTCAACTGTCATCAACTTTTCAATATGGGTGAACAATACCACAGAATGCCGCAACGCTATGGAAGAATCCAGGTTGAAAAAAGAAGAAGACACCGAGTGGTGATAAATCTGACAGCTCCCATGTAAAAGTATAGGACGATCATTTTAAAATGCTTCTAAAATATTCAAATGAAATTCTAATTAAAAGCGGTTTGTTGTTTGATGTTAGAAAAATCCAAAACTACTCAATAAAGATATTTTCAGCAAAATAAAAAATAAAGCAAAATAATGCCCCTATTTTGCAGTTTAGGATTTTTCTTACATCATACAAAGAACCGCTTTTAATTAAAATTTAATATGAATTTATTAGAAGCATTTCAAAACGTTCGTCTTATACTTTAACATGGGAGCTGTCAGATTTATCACCACTCGGCGTCTTCTTCTTTTTTCAACTTGGATTCTTCTATTGGCCACTAATAGAATTTCGCTGTCAAGGGTTCTATTTTTATTTTCACTCGTCATCACACTCCGATATCCCTCTCTTCGAGTGTGCCCTTCTTTATGAAATAAACGATGCCATGCAAGTGTGTGTGAGTGTTTGCTTTGCTTCATTGCTGTATCGCCGAGTGCCTCGACAATCGAAGCAACTGTTGAGCTTTTATTCGTTGCATTTCATCTTGTAAAAGTGAATGAATGGTTACAATCTCAGGCCATGAAGCAGGCGGATTCGGTTCGAATCTCGGTTGCGTATCGTGATCGTCTATTTTTTTGTGAGTCATTGAACTTCCTGACTCTAATCCCATACTCAACACAAATACACTGCACGATCTCACTCACACATTGAATTTTTCTAAGTGAATTGATGCGTTGACCAATGTTACATTTGCTCTCCAAGTTACAATCCATTACGAGAAATTTTACAAAATCATGCGAAATTTTATTAAATCTTGCTTTTTTACTTTGGGTGTAAAATCTTAAAATCTAAAAATCTATGTATCTAGGTATCTAAAAATCTGATTATCTAATAATCTAAAAATCTGATAAACTAGAGATCTAAAAATCTTAAGATCTCAAAACCTAAAAATCTCAAAATCTAAACATCTAAAAATCTAAAAACTAAAAATCTAGAAATCTAAAAATCTTCAAATCTGAAAATCTGAAGATCTAAAAATCTTAAAATCTTAAAATCTAGATATCTGAAAATGTCTTAAAATTTAAATATTTATAAATATAAAAATCTAAAAATCTCAGAATCCCAATATCTAAATATCTAAAAATCTTAAAAGTTCAAATCCGCAAATCGCAGTATCTAAATATCTTGAAATCTTAAAATCCATAAAATTATAATCTGAAAATCTAAGTATCTGGCGATAAAAAAATACAAATATGAAGAACTAAAAATTATAATATCTAAAAATCCTTAAATCTAAAAATCTAAAAATCCTAAAATCAAAACATGTAAAACCTCTAAAAATCTCAAAATGTAAAAATCTGAATATCTAAAAATCTCAAAATCTAAATATCTAAATATCTAAAAATCTAAATATCTCAAAACCTCAAAATCTCAAAATCTCAAAATCTCAAAATCTCAAAATCTCAAAATCTGAAAATCTCAAGACTTAACATTCTAAAAATCTTCTAAAATCTAATAATCCTAAAATCTACAAATAAAAATATCTAAAAACCTAAATCTCCAAAATTTAAAAAAAAAATCTTAAAATCTTAAAACATTAAAATCTAAAAATATAAAAATTCAAATATCTTAAAATCTAATTATGTAAGAATCGTAAAATTTTAAGATCCAAGAATCTTAAAATCTAAAAATCTTACATTTAAAATATTAAAATCTTAAAATTCTGAGATTTTGAAACTCGGCCACAACATTCTTCTATATACACTCAGTTAATCTTCTGGCAAAATATGAGTGCAATCGATTTAAAAAAAAAAACTTTGACAATAATAGAAGAAGTAATAAATGATGTATAAAAGTATGAAAATTTGTCTCAAATTTGTTAAGTTGATTCGATTGAGCATGTACAAATAAATGATTATTAAAAAAAAATAATAGAAGAAAACCCGCTTAAGCCGTCATTTTCCCTATTAAATATCTGAGAATATATATAAATAAATTTCTAAAAATATTGAATATGGATTGAAAAAGTAGTATCAAAACCTTAATAAATACACAATTAAAAAACCCAAATTGCTATAAAATTCATATGTTCAGGAGTTTAAAGATCCCAAAATCTATCAACTATAAAAAAGTTCAAATTAAAAGCAGTGAAATATATCGAACTAGCTGAGCCCGGTGCGTGCGCTGCTACGCTTGCAACTATATGAAGGAAAAGTTAATGTAACTGGCACGTTTATGGTTTTTTTTAAATAATTTTTTTTTTCTTGAATAAGCAGGGGTTCAAACTTCTATCAAAACATGCTTCTTATCCGAGAAACATACGTTTTGTGTTTAAGTAAGCTGGATAATTCTCTTTTTTGGTAGAAATTTGTGTTTCATTTGTATGGGAGGCCTCCCTTCCAGAGGGGGGTGGTTTCTCAAACCACCCTACAATAATTGAATTCAAAACCCCCCACATTCCAAATTTGGTTCCATGTGCTTGATTAGTTCTCGAACCATCGCACTGGGCTCATCGATTATAATAATAATTATTTGAGTTTCATTTGTTTTAAACCCCCCCCCCCCTTCAGAAAGAGGAGGGGTCTTGAACTACCATAGAAACATTCTTGCCTTCAAAAACCCCCACATGTCAAATTTGATTCTATTTGCTTGATTAGTTCTCGGGTTATGAAGAAATGTGTGTCTCATTTCCTTCCTGAGAGAGTAGGGGTCTCAAACAATCATAAGAACCTTCCCCAGCCCCAAAAACCCCTTCATATGAATTTTCACGTTGGTCGGTTCAGAACTTCTCGAGTCTATGGGTCTGACAGACAGACAGACAGACAGAAATAAATTTTTATGTTTATAGAAATCTAGCCTGCAAAAAACCCCATATGCTAAAAAGGTTTCATTCAGTTGATTAGTTCTCGAGTTATGCAGAAATTTGCTTTTTATTTGTATGGGAGCCCTCCCCCAATTTAAAGTGGGGAGGGGTGGTGAGGTGCCATAGAAACATTTCTTGCCTCCAAAAACCAACCAAATTTGGTTTGCTCCATTGGCTCTCGAGTTATGTTAAAAATTATGTTTCATTTTTATGGGAGTCTCCCCTTCCAGAAGGCAGAGGGGTCTCAAACCACCTTAGAAACATTTATTTCCTTAAAAAACCTCCACATGCCAAATTTGGTTCCATTTGCTTGATTTGTTCTCGAGTTATGCAGAAATTCGTGTTTCATTTGTATGAGAGACCCCTCTTTCAGTAAGCGGAGGAGTCTCAAACTTCCATAGAAACATTTCTCTCCTCCAAAAACCTCCACATGCCAAATTTGGTTCCATATGCTTGATTAGTTCTTGAGTTAGGCACAAATTTGAGTTTCATTAGTATGAGAGCCCCCCTCTTACAGAGGGCGGAGGGGTCTCGAGTTACTTTAGAAACATTTCTTGCCTTCAAAAACCTCTACCTGTCAAATTTGGTTCCATGTACTTGATTAGTTCTAGAGTTATGCAGAAACTTGTGTTTCATTTGTATGGGAGCCCCCATTTTCAGAGAAGGAAGGGGTCTCTTACTATCTTAAACATATTTCCCGGCCTCAAAAACTCCTGCACACAAATTTTCATGCCAAACGGTCCTTCCGCTCACGAGTTAAATCGTGACAAAGAAACCCCAACTCATTTTTATTTATATAGACTATCAATGTTTTCACAACATTTTTACTATTCACTACGCACTGATTACCCGGTTAATTCAGTGGTAAGCCATGTTAATTGATTCGGGATTTATCATGTTCAAATAAAAACAATGTTTTCCCGACGATGATTTAATTCGACAAATATTTTGTCCAATTTGTCTTTCGGTGATATTAGTGTCGATATATCAACACAGATTTTTCGTAAGGGCTTAGCTGACAAACGTAAACAATTTTCCGCGAGTTTCTTGTCATTGAAAACTCGCCTAATCAATCCACCACGTTGATTTCGAAGAACAAGAGTTCACTTATCCAATAGAATTGAAGGCTTACATGGGTAGCCGTTGTGCAATGAGAATTTTACGGAAGAAGTCATTATTTCTGTTTGTCAGTTAGGCCCTTATGAAGAATCTTTGTCGATATATTAAATTTAATAAACACCCCTTATTTAGACAGTCTATTCAATGCAAAAATCTGGTATGTCCAATCACTGTTAATTTACACTGATCGGTAAAGATGGTTTTTGAACTTTTTGAACAAAATGCTATCAAGTTGTGAAAATAAACTCTGTTTGTTTCAGACTACGAGCTATATCACTTGGTATAGCGAACATTTAATAAATTTACCGATTCGTTAAATATGAAGAAAATATGAAAGTTTGAAGGTTACCTTTGCCCAACCATATTTAATACATTACCTAAGCAAAGATAGAAAGTTGTGTTTTATGCGTCAGTATTCACTACAATATTTAGTTTATTTCTCAATTATTGGTAGCCTCATACCTCGGAATATGTTTTTATTTTCCGTGTAAAAATTCCGTCAATCTCAGCCGTTTGAAATTACATTTTATTTTATTTTATTCTATTTTATTTTATTTTATTGACCTATAAGGGGCGAGGCGCCAGGTCACCAGTTGAGTACAAGAACTCAAACCTTACATACTACATCAGGGGATAGTTGAATGGGCTACGCAACGTTTCTTCTCATAGGGGATTTGAATTTTGCGGGATACACTATTAGTGCACGCTAGAAGTGTACAATGATATTGCATCACTACCCACAGGATTGGGGAGGGTGGGGGGTATAATTGTTGGTGTGTAAGGCTGTAGGGAGAAGAGTATACATCAATAATTTGCAAATATAATCTATTACCTTGTGATTAATTGTCAACGATATCTTCCAAAATACCTGTTTTGCTTGATATTACTATAATTCAGAGCTTGCTCTCACGTTTCAAGATGAGATTTTGCATCTTTTTTTGCGAGTTTGTCTTGAAATGTGTTTTGAGTTCTTCAGCAAAACTTCTTTTTGATGACAAGATAAATCATCCATTGTCGATGCGCACCTTAAAAACTTTTGATATGTTGAGAGGAATAATACATTTAATACTTATCTTAATTTTTAAATTGCGTCTGTTGACTAGTTCACTCGTTTCGTAGAGTGTTTCGTTAGAACCAGGCAGGATTTTTCATTCAGTTTTGGGGGCTTTGTTTTGAATTTTATTTGAAATTCTTCAACTTTACTTTCTCTTGATGACGTAGTATATCGTCAATTGCCGATGCGCACTGTAAGAGCTCCGTTTTTCTTCAAAACTAAGAATGAAGTAAGTAAAATTGCCTCTCGGTAGAAAGCTTTGATACAAGCATGGCATCTTGGGTTACCATTTCCATTTTCATCTCATCTTTTAGCAATTCGCGCAACTTTAAAACAAAAGATCGACGCGTAACCATCGGATTTCTAACTTTTTATTTAAATTTAATGTTATTTATTTTTGGAAGTTGGAAGAAACTAAATAAAAAAAGGAATAAATTGATTCTTACATCAAACTCCTATAATTCCGAATATCATGAACAATGGATCATGAGATGAATAATGGAACAGGTTCCCCTATGTGATAATGCTTTCCAAAAGTGCACTAGATTGTGATAATAAACTATGCAGGTTTTTAAACTGCGTTTATATGATCAAGTGCAACATTCCAACTATTCGCAAATCCTGTACTTGGCCATCGATCACTATCTCAGTATAGTAATGTTTGTCGATAGGAAATACTGGAGGATTTTTAGACGCATTTTTGGGCTGCATTATCACTGATCTGGCAACACTAGTGTGCTTATTCCAAAATGGTAAAGAACCAGACCAGCCCTGGGACCTGGTAGTTGAAATTAAACTACCTCAAGGTTTTGCCAGAGCCCAGGGTGTTTTAGTGCACCAATTATTTTTCACACATTGCTGTTTCGATTACCATTATTAGTGGTAACAATATGTACACTTGTGATGGAAATTTTTTCGACATTTAATGTGGACGTTTCATTTATTTAAAATTCAAACTCACTCGCGCCAAAAGTCGATACTCGAAAATGTACACTGAAGTTTCTAGCATGAAACGACAAAGCTGATCACTGTTTCACACACTCACACTCTGGATGGCACATCTCATCGAGGTGTCATAATTTGTCATCAGTACATCAGGGATACATATACGGTGAAAATTTTTATCGGCATTTTTTTTTTCAAATTGCTCAGCAGCGCGAGTAAAAAAAATCAGCGGCGCTCCGGTCGAAAATAGTGGCGGCGGCGGCGCTATAAAATCGTCGGCGTCGGCGGCGTGGCGCGGCGGCGCACAGATCTAGTGCGAACACTGGATGTTTGCTCATATCTTCAAGACATAATGGCAGATTAAATTAATAAATGACTCTGTAGGCCTGGCGAAAATAAAAACAACTTAAAAAGGCATCGAAGTTCCAAATGAAGTAGCGAAACAGTGTTGTTTTTTTTTCTTCCATCACTCTGTGTTCCAAACTTGTTTTCAGGCGATAAAATCAACGAACGACGTAGGGAGGAAAGCAACGCCAAAACAGCATCAGCAAGGGTCCATCAAAGCAGAGGCCTTTGTTATCCCAATGAGCTATTGAATCACTCACTCTTTCACTCCGGCGGTTCGAAGGTAGTATCTAACAGTCCAGATCTTTGTCGAAGGCTGCGATCGTGCCGAGAGACCTTTTTCTTGATTGGACCCAAAGTGCTGAAAAAGGGCTTCGGTCATCATCATCATCATCTCGCCATCACCGTTCGCCCGTTCGTCCGTTCGCCCGCTTAGTCAGCAGGTACCGGCGCACAACACGAACAAACCATAATCGTGATCAAGGTATAACATAAATTAGGAAAACACAGTGAAAATAGCCCATATGAATACGACGACGAACGGCGAAGCTAGGCCGGCGTGGAAATACATTAGGAAAAATAGAGATAACTACATCAATAGCCCATGACTCTTGCCACTTTGCGACTCGGCTGTTACGGCGAAGGCGAAGAGATCAACCCGTAGAAAAAAAGAAACTAATTTCAAAACATAAATCAGCTGATTTAATTGCAGCTACACAGGAACGGAGAGCGAGCGGATGGACGAGCGAAGCAACTCGAATAAGACTTACCTTTCCCCCCTTGCGCACTTACATCAGCAGGTCGTGTTCATCAGTCCGGTCTTCGCACAATTTCCGCCCATCTCCATCAGCACAGTGCAGTGCCAGTTTGTGGCCTCCGGCTTCGGCCAATCTCCGCGATGATCTTCAACTTCACTTGCTCTTTTTGCCTCCCAGGTTTGTTTTTTTTTTTGCAATTTCCCTGCCACTTACATCTCTCCGAATGGATGGGTGACGGCTCCGCTTTTTGGGGCGAACACTGTGGAGAGCTGTGGTCGCAAAACCTGTGTAACAGTGCTGCGCTAATGTAACCAGTTTATGAGATTTTGATGTTTTTCATTTCATCTGAAAGGGGCGGTCAGTGCTATTAGGGTTTTTCTGCTACCTTATTTCGCCTGACATACTCACTGCTGACACTTACCGGTTGGCCCAAGGGGAAAAGGGGGACGGGGAAACTACGAACAGGGAGAGTTCGGAAGACGGATTTCTTATTATGTTTTGCGATGCGCGGACAAAGGAACGCCGGTTGAAGATTAAACTACATCCGCGATATGACTTCTGTGATGATTTTTGCGTTAGTTTGTGCCGGGACAACTCATTGAAACTATTAAGATTTTGATCTTGTTTTTATGCCGCCTTGCGTGATAATTTAGCGAATGGCTACTGTGTTTATCAACAGATCAGCATTAGGCTTAGTGACGTTCAACGCATGCACACTACAGTGCCATTTAGATCAAAGGAGTGCATATAAGAAAGAAAATCATTTGGAGGAAAGCAAACCATCATTCCTCTACATGAGCCAGAAAGGGAAAGGAGATTAAACATCAAAAAGCCTAATGGTTAGATATCACACTCGCAACCAGTTTTACGTATAGACACTGTATATAGCCCGGACAACGCACAATCATAAAATCTGCCAACCCTGAAAAACGTCATAAATTTGAGCAATTGATCTGGCACCACTTGTATGTTTACAAACTTAAACAGCGCATTAGGCAATAGAAAAGAATTTCGATGTTGGTAGTTTGTTTTAATTCCGTTTGAAGATATTCATTTAAAAGCATAGTGAAGAGTGCCGTGTAAAAAATGAATTGTTTGGAGCGAAATTGTGGCAATAACTCGAATTTTGAGGGTTTTTACCGGTTTTCAAAGAGAGATAATATTAGGAAATAAATAATACACCGGAAACACTTACATTTACTGAACATGGAAGTAGAAAATCCTTTATTTGTTCATTATTGGCTTCTGTCAAATCAATACTTGATCACAATAATTGCTCTTTTAAAGTGAACCAAAAGTTGACCGTCCGTTTGGTTGCATTTTTGGACAAGTCGTTTGGCTGCATAAGACAATTGTTGTCCGGTTTATATACAGTGTCTATAGTTTTACGTGCCGCTTTACACATAAAAAAAACCTTACATTTCCTACGTTATCTAATGCATAAAAAGAGAATGCTAGCTTTGGCAGAAAATACTGGGGTATTTCATGCAAAATTAAACCAGATATTGCTGAAATCAGGTTTCGTGTATAGAAGATTTCAATCATTGTTGTATGGCGTATGAAAGATTGCAATCAATTTCGTTGTTTACGTTTGCTATGACTGGGATTTATACGAGGGTAAATTTTACGCGCTTGTTAAAATGCATTATTTTTTTCTGTGTAGCATAACGCACAATACTACGTCAAAGTCGACATTAAAACTATTCAAAACTAATCGACTGGCGCAGCGTTGATATGAGGTCACCGAGGAATTGTATTGGTGGAAGAACTATTTGATATACATACATTAATTGTTATGTTATTTATTCTCTGTGCGAGGAGTAACGATTATGATGTAGAAGGAGATGTTAGCTCATCACCATGAGGCACCAAGAGGGAACATTAATGTTTTTGGTTAGAATGAAAGATATGAAGAGAAAGTTTTGATAGTTCCGCTAGTGTGCGGTAGGCTTGGAAATATGACAGATGTTTTTTAGGAAAATTGAGCGACCAAACATTTTTGCCTAACATCCTACATCCACTACATATTTGATATACGTTTTTTCTTGACGTTGTGACGGATGAACCCCATTGTAAACATTGACGCAGCTTTGTGAGTTCAGGTTTTGACACGCCTAAACAGTGGAAAGTATAATCAGAACCATATAATCATATTATATGATTCTCGGGATGAAATGCCAGGGTCTCCTTTATGCACGGACGTCATTTTAAGTGAGCCAGGACACGCCAATTTTCTAGCTGAAGCACACTTTTTGCCATGAGAAATGAGTGACGGTGTTCAATTTTTCATAATTTATTTTTTATAAATCCATTTCTTTGAATAGGCTCAAACAAATAAACTTTACAGAGCCAATTGTTCATGTTTATATTCATCAGTTGTCATAGAACTAAGGTTCGGAAGAACCGACAACTTGCGGCTTCATTATGCAATGAACGGACAAATTTCGCGACAAAAACCATTACAGATGATGTCTTCGGGAGATTTAATTAAAAAAAAAAAGATCGATTTTTTGGCTCGGGTTTTTTTTTCTGTTCATAATAAAAATTTCAACTTTTTATAGTTGTGATGCAGAGGATATTTTGCTTCTACAGAATTTTAGATTTATTAATTTAATGAAACATTGCTGAAGAAATTTGACTTCTATCTCATCTACGTATAGTTTTATAACAGTTTTTCTGACTTGTCTAAGGGTGGGGCTTAAAAAAAACAGTTTGTTTTGCTGTAACTTTTTTATTTAAATTTGAATTGGGAAACTTTGCAGAGATAACTTTCATCGATTACGCATTAAACGGCCAATTCAAATGTTTCTTGGTCGGTAGTATCACGTATACTCGATTTTCTTACGTTCAACGCTAACAAACTACCGTTAACTGTTCAGCTTTATCATCCGTCACAGTGTACTCAACAGTTGGCGCAGGTGTGTTAGTGACGATGATTTGTAGTGCAAAATATTTGATGTGTTGTGTCTGTTTCTCTGTGAAAGATATGTTGGTAAATAAACGGAGGTGGATTAATATAAAAATATAAACATTTTCATAAAAAATATTCGCGTTTTTACGCTTTTTGATGATAATTGTTGATGCTGCTGATCGAAAATTATGCATAAAAAATGCAAAACTACCAATATTGAAACAAGTATTTCTCCCTAAGGCTGAAGACTTCGTAATTATTTTTCGAAATCAATAATTGAATTTTCCTTGTATTGGTAAATCTATTTGAACATATGTGTGAGAAAATGAAAATCAAAATCTAGTCTTAAGCTTACCACTACTCATGTATCCGTATTTGAGACATGTGTTTTCGTGGGCAGTATTGAAGTTTCCTGCAATATCTATTTATTTTAATAACTCACGAGGTGCAATTGCTTACGTGCCGCTTTTTGATAAGTGGGTTTTCTTGTCACATATGCTGAAATATTAATTCAATAGTGAAATTTAACATGGATTTCAGTAGTCTATTATACAAACCATCGGGTATACAACAAAAGAAATTATAACATTGGTCAATAAAAATATTCGTTAAATTACAATCGAATCCGGTTACATTTTTAACGACAATATGTTTGTTCTGTTGGATATGGCTCCATGTTGTGGTCCTGAGTAAAATCAAATTACATTTTTTTTCAGCTTCTTGTCTTTTCAACTAATCACATCAGCGGTGAACCTTGAGAGTATGCTCCCTTTGGCAAACCCGTTATATTTGCCGTTGTTAGCATCGTCTTAATTTTCCCCCTAGAATAATTAAAGTTTGGATGAAAGGGTTTGAATCAGCATGAATATTTTGCAATAATTCTTACAGAATAGCTTCGAATCTCTACTGGTATGTCATTATCAAAATCAAAAATCGTTTCGTTTATAGCCAGTGCTACTTTTCCGTAGTCTCTATCCTTAAACGTCGATTTGGCTGCCACGGTCCAGTTGAAGACATCTTTCGGGTTGGACATTTTCTCGACTTGCTTGGGCGTAGAGTATTATTGTACTTATCACACAATATACGAATTCATGAATTGTGTTGGTATCGATAGCTCTCAATTAACAACTGTGAAAGTTGTTATCTAGAACATTAAGTTGTAAGTAGGCAATACTCATATTGTGAAAGCTTGACAAGCCAAGTAAGAAGGAAAAGGTCTGAAAAAAGCATCGAAAATGTTCAAGTTTTGTTGTACCCTTACTTGTATGAACAAACATCTTCCATAAAGCACACCATAAAGGTGGAGGAGTCTCAAACCACCATAGAAACATTTCTTGCGTTCAAAAACCCCCACCTACCAAATTTGGTTCCGTTTGCTTGATTAGTTCTCGAATTACGCCGAAATTTGTATTTCGTTTATATGGGAGCCCCCCCCCCCCTTCAGAAAAAGGAGGGTCTCGAATCCCATTAGAAAGATTTATTGCCTTCAAAAACCTCCGCATGCTAAATTTAGTACCATTTGCTTGATTAGTTCTTGAGTTATGCTTAAATTTGTGTTTTATTTGTATGGGATCCACCCCCCCCTTTCAGAATAAGGATGGGTCTCAGATTACCATTGAAATATTTTTTTACCTTCAAAAACCCCCCAACATGCCAAATTTGGTTCCATTTGCTTGATTTGTTCGCGAGTTATGAAACAAATTCTGTTTATTTGTATGGGAGCCCCCCTTTCCAGAGGCGGGAGGGGGGTCTCAAGCCATCATGAGAACCTTTCCCAGCCCAAAAACCGCCTGCATAGAAATTTTCACGGCAGTGAATGAAATGATGAAAATTTGTTCACTGGAATTATTCCCCAGTTGATAACGGTGCACAATTGCATTTAACATTTTCATCTTCACGTATTGAATAACAATCACTACTCACTGGATCTTCGGCAAACAGAACACTTTGATGCGTTGATGAGTTTCGAATATCGATCCAGCGATGAATATCATTCCTGATCACTCTCGCTGAACTGTTCCTGTGCAAACCGCTTCGTTGCTTCACGAATTATCGCCGCCCGTTGTGTTTTCCTTTTCTGCGGCATTACTACTTACCGGAATTAATTTCCATTATTGACAAAGTTACGCTCGGTCTGTGCAAAGATTGCTTACAAATTTATAGGAGGAAGCTGGGCGGACCGAAAATATCAGCTGACGAGCATTGTTGCCAACTCAGGGAAGAATATTATTTCTTTCAAAATTGTTGCTCATGGTAGATTATGTTACATAGTAAATAAGCAAATATTTTGCTTCCAACTCAATAAATATATCATAAGGCATCGAAAAACATCTGACACAACATGTTTTGTGCAGATATATCTCAGTTTTTGAACATCCCAAAACCCATCAGTTAAAAATATCAAGATGTAAATCTGGCAACTGCCGGTGATCGATGATTCTCTGGCTCGCTTGATGCGTAGTGTGTGTGCTGTTGAAAGTATGGCTTATATTGTTGAGATTCTCGAAGTTGCAATGTGCTCAAATGGATCGTGAATTTTAACTTGGGGCGCGAGTGATTTTACGAGTTGCGCTGTTCTGCTACATTGACAATACAGTAGCCTGGTTTGTTTCCCGTTTGGAAATTTCGCATGCAGTTTGCTCATTTAAAAGTGCTTAGGAAGAAAAATCCAGCACGAGAGCTGTGAATCCCTTTAAAAGCTGTAAAAATGTGGAAATCAACCAGATTGATTTATGGAAAAATCAAGTGATGGGTCATTGTAATAGTATTAGTTTGAGAAGCAAATGGCGAGTTTGTGTTGGTGTATTCGGTTGGTGAACCAACTTTTTGAAAACCACCAGAATAAAGTGAATTCATGGTGTTTTGTTTAATAAAATGTTTTTTAAGAAGTGAGAACATCACATTTCAACTCAGTGAACATGCACAGGAAAATGTGAGTCATGATTTATTACCGAAAATGACCAAAAAGAATTTTTGACAGAGAGAAGAAGAAACAGAAACACGCAATCATCATCATTGCCCAAATTAATTACGAATTCTTCAACCTTAAGGGGACAAAAGAGGACAAACAATTTTGCAAAGATCTTGTAGATGGAAGTATGTTCATTCAGTTCACATAATCTGTATTTGCAAATATTTGCATATAAGGGAATAAGATATCTTGCAAAAACGTATTTTTTTACACTTCAACCCTTATAAAGTTTTTTTCTATAATAACAAGCAACTATCTTGCAAAATGTGCGTCCTTTTATTCCCCAAAAGTCATCTCTGCAAAGTTTCCCAAATCAAATTTTAACAAAAATTAGTTACAGCAAAACAAACTGTTTTTTTAAGCCCCACCCTTGGGAAAGTCAGAAAACTCCTATAAAACGGTACGTTGATGAAATAGAAGTCAAATTTCTTTTGCAAAGTTTCAATAACTTTATTGTCTTAAATTCTGTTAAAGTAAAACATCCCCTAAATCATAACTATAAAAAGTTGAAATTTTTTTTATGAACAGAAAAGGACCACGCCTAGTCATCACCCAAAAGATAAATCTTATTTTTGAAATTAAATCTCCTGAAGACATGATCTGTCTAATGTTAATGGTTTTCGAGTTATCGATTTTTGTCGCGAAATTTGTCCATTCGTTCAATAGTGGGCTGGTTGGAATTTATTGCAGTTTGAAAGGAACATATAATTTTTTTTGCGATATCTAATTTAAAAAAAAAAAAGACCGTGCGTAGCGTAGTTGCTACTCCGTTACCGATCAGAACTAGTGTAATTGCACAGAGAACCACATAGATGGAGCTTGGGAGTAGCTTTGCATCTTCAATGTACAAGTTCACTAATTCTATTTATAGAACAGTACCGGCGCCGGCCACGTCCTCACGGTCTTTGGGGAGGGGGGAAGGATGATTAGTTTGACAATCGTTGGTTAGAGACCGTGTTTACCTCTGCGTCTCCACAATTGTCAAGGGAAGGATAATTTTGTGTTAGTGGACAGGTTATTTTTAGATCATGGATTCATTGTGGTAAGTGATGTGGTAAATGAAGTGATGCGATCAATGAAAGCGCAGTAGACTGCTTTTTATTTTAAATCTAGTGGTGATAGAAAGAGGCAAGTGACAAATGACAAGGAAGGGGACGGGCCTGGGATTGAACTCCCGACCATCTGCTTAGTAAGCAGAACGGAAAACCACTGTGATATCCAGCCACGGCCATATAATTTTTTTTTGCGATAAAAAAAACATAAAAAAATTGATAGATTTGGCATTACTTTATAGGATCTATCATGTTAATTTAAGTCAGATATCGGTGGAATCAGGTCTGTTGTATGGAAGATTGCAAACAATGTTGCATGATGTATGAAAGATTGCATACGGTTACGTTGTTTACGATTGCTTTGGATTGTTATTCAACAAGGAAGAATTAACACGACTGGTAAAATTAATATATTTTCCTGCGATAATTTATACAACATATTTATTGTGAAATTCTAAATCATCTAATCATAACTCCTAACTTTATAACTTTTTATTTAATTTTTAAATAAACACTTTTGAAAAAACAACATTCAAACACTGATAAAAAAGAACTAATATTAAACAAACAGGTTAAACAAACTACAACCTAAGGCATATGCTAGACAAAAAAGATAAACAAAATGAGTCTCATGAACTCTAGATCACGTACGCTGAAATATCTCGGACCGGTAGATTTGGTTGTCTAGCTCAATCCCGAAGGGATTCATTGAGCTCAGATCTGACTCCACGATGCCCAACACAAGACCAAATATTGTGATCTGCGCCCTGATAACCTTGTCCACATTCACAGAGATTGCTGTCGCTCAGCCCAACTCGGTATATATGAGCGTTCAAAGAATAATGATTGGACATGAGGCAATACACCATAGGAATGAAAACTGGACTCACATCCATCCCCTTAAACCAAGATTTCTTCGACGCCTTTGGGGTGATAGAATACTGCCATCGCCCGAAATCTCCTTTACTTCATTTATACTGCCAGCTGATGAATGACTGTTGACAAAAAATAGATAAAAATTCATTGAAGACGTTTTTTCGATCGTACATATCACCTTCCATAGCACCTACCTGTGCAAACGAGTCCACTCTCTCATTGCACAAAATTAAACAATGAAGTGTGACCCATTAGGCTGATGCAAAATTTGAAATATTTGCTCCCCTAAGCTTAATCGACGCCAATTTGGGTCCTGATAGTCCCCAAAAAATTTGAACACATTTGGTTTTAATTTGGCTTTGCACACGCTATTCAAAGTTTGTATGGGAATTAGTATGAAGAATCTCAAACTTACATTTCCAGATCCCTAACATCTTGATATTATGTCCTGAAACCAAATCTTTTATACATTCATATAGTGTAAGTTGTCAACTATCAAAATGCCGAAGATACCTGACATGTAAATTTTGTACAAAAATAGTTATTCAATAAAACATAAAATACACACTTTTGGTATGATGTTTTATTCTTATTTTTGTTTTCTTATTATTTATATGTTTTTTATATTTTATATTCATATATTTTATGTATTTTATTTTATTTATATTATTATATATATTTTATATATTTTATATTTTTATTTTTTATATACATTAGCATATTTTTACTTCTTATTATTATATTTGTTGAATAACTATTTTTGTACAAAATTTACATGTCAGGTATCTTCGGCATTTTGATAGTTGACAACTTACACTATATGAATGTATATAAGATTTGGTTTAAGGACATAATATCAAGATGTTAGGGATCTGGAAAAGTAAGTTTGAGATTCTTCATACTAATTCCCATACAAACTTTGAATAGCGTGTGCAAAGCCAAATTAAAACCAAATGTGTTCAAATTTGTTGGGGACTATCAGGACCCAAATTGGCGTCGATTAAGCTTAGGGGAGCAAATATTTCGAATTTTGCATCAGCCTAGTGACCCATACATATCTATGGAATGCCGATTTAAGACACTCAAGCTGCGACAACGCAGCCTACAGACGTCCTTCGCCTTGATCAAAACCTTAACGGAGAACTACAACCCGGACAATGAGGTCCACCTTTTACTCTTCCGAATTCTCAGCACTCGTTTGAACCTTACAACACTGAGAGGCTGGGAGGAACATGCGTCCACCCAGAACATTGTCTCGTTTCACTCCCCTATCACATTCATCCAAGGACGCGTCAATATACTCCAAACCATCCAGGGCAAGACTGCAGAGACTCCAGTTGCCAACACGCTGAAGAAGCCAGCCAGCCAGCCGTCCAGTTTCCAGTCATGGTGCGACACAATTCAACCCTCGAAAGTGTTTCTTGAACAGCGATCATCACCCCTTATACATGTGCTCATCCTTTTCGAACCTCAGCGTGAAGGAGAAGGAAAAAGAAGTACGACGCCATCAGCTGTGCCGCAATTGATTGTGGAAGGGCATCTAGTGAAAGATTGTTCGTCATCTAGCCTCTGTCGGAAATGCTGCAGCCGGCATCATACTCAACTTTGCCCCAACGACGGCTCAAGCTCTGCAGAAGCGAAGTGCAAACCGCCTATCGTCAACTATTCCCTGGCACAGTCAAGCGCTCAGCTCTCTACTTCCATCGTCTCCACAACAGACATCGAACTAACCAGCTACTTTCTGGGACTGATATACACCGTACAGCGTTGTACGAACTGTCAAATACTTTAATCCAGTACCGGAAAACACGAACTAGGCTAAAGGAGTACAACGCTGTACGTTGTATGTCTGTCGCAGGCATACGCTTCAGCAAGAAAGGTCAACAACATTCTTCTAGCCACAGCCGTGGTCATCTTAGTCGACAATAACGGAGTTCAACATTCTGCAAGAGCACTCTTGAATTTAGGCAGCGAGTGTTGCTTCATTTCGGAAACCTTGTCCCAATCGCTGACTGTTCGTTGAAAGAAAATCTAGGTTCCCATTGCTGGAATCGGTCGGTCAACTACTCAATCTCGACAAAAGTTCATTTCACCCATTCGCTCTGGCATTTCGGATTTCACCGCTGCTGTAGAATTTCTTGTTTTCCCAAACTCACCGTTGACTTGCCGTCTACTTTGGTTGGCTCAACGTCGTGAAAAATTCCTGCAGAACCGCTCTCGCTGTGCCTATCATCTGGTCCTTCAATTCGGATACTGCTAATGAGGCAATAATTTCTAGCGGAAAGTGTCGTCGACGACAATCAGACCAAAGCTAGTGTGGCCTCTGCTGTATACGGAATTTGTCTTCATTGTATTCGGTCCATGGTTGAACCTCGCCAACCTCGCTGTCTGCGGAGAGTCCTCAGGTCACTCCCCGTCGATCCACGTCGGCCATAGTCAACCGATTTTAGCGATGCGTACGCTGACAGGTTCTCTCAGCAACTGATGCAATTCGTGGTTCATTCACTTCCTCCTCGTTCTGTCTTCCAACTGTACTCCACCGTAGATCGTACACTGCCTCTTCTGTTCAATGACACCAAGAGCGCGTAGGTCTTCCAATAGAAATGTCCATGTTTCGTGGCCGTAGTGGACTACCGGTCTAATTAATGTCTTGTAGATGGTCAACTTTGTAGTTCGACGAATTTTGTTCGATCTTAGCGTCTTGCGGAGACCAAATTAGGCACGATTGTCATCCATAATGCACCATTGAACTTCTATGCTGGTGTTGTTATCGGTGGTCACCAATGAGCACAGATACACGAATTCGTCTGCTACCTAGATTTCACTACCGTTGATCTGAACTCGTGGTAGAAGGCTAACATTGTCTTCTCCTGAGCCTCTTCCCTTCATGTATTTTGTTTTCAACGCATTACCTACTAGCTACTACTAGCTTCAGCCTAAAGTCTGATGTACGTTTTCGCCATCGTCTGTTTATAAGGCGACATATACGTAACAAGAAGCTTGAAGTTTACGGCGCTATGAATTTCGTTCTACATTCCAAAGCCTGCAAACTCCTCTATCAATGATCCGTCAGTGAAGAACAATTTGGAGGAAACTTGGCCAAACTTTGCACCACATATTACAGGACCAATCATAGGACGATGACGCTCTGGGATTCCACGAAGTTGCTGCTTTATGGAAAGTTCAAAATTAATCTGATGGCAGAGATTAGAGAAGCAAACACGACTGGGAATATTTGGCGCAGGATTGACATCCTGAGTTATGAGAATATGGTACAAAGTCATGCAGCGAATTTGAGGATTGACTTTAAAGAGCTTCTCAAAGTTTTTCATCACCTGGGGTTCATACCCATGTGTAGAGATGTGATGAGCTTCGTATAAACATAACTAACAACGACTCCGAGTGTTAATTAAAAAAAAATACAACCAAGTTACACTAAGGTTTTTTTTTTTGCACGGGGGATACGTTCCACTTTTAGTATGGAATCGTGTGAAAAAATACTAAATAGAGTTGATAAATTCACATGCTTAGACATTTTATATTGCTTCGATTTTGTTTGTATGCGTTACCTTTTCATACAATGACCAAAATACAGTTTTTAAAATTTTGAGTATTTACACCAAAAATTGTGAATTTTTTGAAAAACTGCCATGAGATTACTTTTGTCCAAAACGTGAAATGTGATTTCAATAAGATCGATAAGTTGTTCCGTTCTGGAGTTATTGACGAAAACAACCGTTGACGAAGCGTTGGTAATATTGGTTCTTTGCCATTAAGTCACAACGAAAGTCAAGGTTCACAACAATACAAATCATATTTGAGAAATTAACTGTAAAAAGGGATTGCTGCGTATTTGCTCTAAGGACCAGTTGGGGGACAGAACAACAGTAAAAGTTCTGAGCTATTGAAATAATCTTAAAACTCTGAATTTTCCAAAGTACTACTAAATGCATCATTTCAGTACATTTGTACTAGGGATTTAGAAATATATCCCTGAATTAGTTCTAGATTCATAGAAGTATAGAAAGAAAAGACCCACAATTAAGGGTACATCCTAGAAGACGACTTCCCAGAGCTTCGGAAAGACAATTTCCGAGAAAGAGACTTCCTCGAAAAAAAACTTCTCCGATGGTCAGGTAAAAACTTCTCAGAAGTATTGCGAGCAAGCAGTTCAAGCAAGAAGACCTACAAAAATTCAGGACCGAATATAACCGAAGCTCAAGATCATGCTTACCCGGAATTTTAGGAGAACTTCCCCAAAAATCAGAAGAGGACTTATCAGAGCTTCTGGACGAAGTGGGTGGAAGAGAACTACTTTGAAGTTAGGAACTCTTCAGAGGTTTTGGAGTTCTTGCCAGAAATTCCAGATAGCACTTTGCAGAAGTTCAGAAAAAAACTTCCCCAAATATTAGACGCAAACTAACCAGGAAGGGCACTACCTATAATTTCTCAAAATATCAGGAAAAAAAAATCCTCAGGAAGTGCTAGGCAGATTTTGCAAAGCTCAGAGGAGAACATTTCAAAGTTTCAGAATAAGAGAGAGAACAGAATAAGTCTTTCCAGGAGCATTGAGAGTACTTGTTCCTGATTTAAGCACGAATTTCCTAATAGCTCCTGAAAAAACTTCCTCAAAGTTCTGGAGAAAACTTTCCAAAAGTTCAGAATCCAGGAAGAAACTTCAAATACAAATTTAAGGAAATTTTCTTAGAAAGTTTGGAGACAGCTTTCCCAAAATTTTAATAAAAATTTCCTCGCAGTTCAGGATGGGACCAATTAAAAGTTTGGAAAGAATAATCCCAAGAAAAAACTCCCCCGAATTTCAGAAAGAAACTAACCTGTAGGATCAAGGAGGATTTTTTTCAAAAATTCAGTAAAGTACTAGAACTTCTCACAAGTTCACAAGAGGACTTCTCAGAAGTTCCGAAGAGACCAAAACTTTAGTTGGAACTACCCAGAAGTGCTAGATAGCTTCTCTAAAGTTTCGAATCCAACATTCCAGCTTTTCAGAATGAGAACTTCTCTTCTGATAAAATCAAGAAGAAATTTTCCAGAAGTATAGGGGGAGCTTTCTAGTAGTTCAAGCAGTAACTTCTCATAAATTTCAGAACAAACTTCCCCGAAGTTCAGGAGAATACTCTCCTGAAGTTCAGAAGAGAACATCTCGGAAGTTCAGAAAAGAACTTCGCATAAGTTCAGGAAGAAACTTCTTACAACTTTAAGAAGATTTTCCAAGAAATTCTGGCGAGTACTTTCCCAATGTTTTGTGGAAATTTTCCTCGTAGTTCAGGATGGGACTTATCAGAAGTTTAGAAAGCAACTATGTTCAGGAAAAAAATTACCAAATGTTTCTGGAGGGTAAGGTTGGGTTCTGGAGGGTGAATGTGGGTGAAAAAGGGTTCTTAAATGTGAATTTCGAAGAAAATAAGAAGTTACTGCAAAGAAGTTCATGAGGAATTTTGTCTCACACATATAGCGTAAATGACAAATGTAACTCGCTCTCTTATTATGTCTTTATGTTGAAAGAAGTCTAATCTTGTAAAAAAAACACAGACTTTTATAGACATTCCCAGACATTTCAATTTTTTATCACAGATGTTTGAAAAAAATATCTGGCATCCCTGCTGTAGTTACAATTCATTCTTTCAGCTACTGTTCCAAAGTACCGACGTACTCGCGTCGCGTTGAAAAAAAATGGAGGATTCCGTCGAACACGACACCATACAACCCAAAATTGTCATAATTGGTTACAGTTACTTGGTTATGAATTAATTGAGTCACATTGAAGTTGCTTTGACTGCTTTGCAATAAGTGTGCTACTAGAGTAACTTCACATTTGATGAGGAACCCGAGAGACAATTCTGAAAACCGATCTGAAAGTGACAATTTACCAACCAAAATATGTTGACTCATGCTAAAAACTTTCTACTAAATATATCTGGTTGAAAAAATTTAACCTAGCGGAGTAAAATAACAAACGGATATCTCTTAAGTAACACATTCTGATATGTTCTCAGAGATTGTTTTGGACTCAGTAGTTATAGCATATCCAAATTAGTTCTCAACATTGGCGCATTTTCTGAACATCTGCTATTATTGCTAGGTTTTTTTTTTCATTAGTGCGAATTTAACATCGAGAGACTCTCTTTGATTACTTTCTCTTTCATTCACGTGTTTTATTCTACTTTTAGTACTGTTTTGTTTCGGTCTGTACTAAAGGATCCCTCGAAAGTTCTTTAATGGGGCTGTAATAAATTAAAGAGAGCAAGACCGGAGAGAATCTCTCAAAGTTAGATTCACCCTAATGAAAATAAACCCGAGATTTGTTCAAGACTGTTTTTAAGGAACTTGAACTAGGAACAAGGAACGTTGCTTATTGCCAAACAATGAATTTTCCCGCATGTTTTGGCTTTGAAGTGTTGCTTTTCACCAAAAGTATTATTTCAGTTTTTAGTGTATGTAAATATGCATTATCAAAATGATAGCATGATAATAAATTATTTCATCAATTTTACTCACTTGAAAAAATTTGTTATAAGGGTAATCTAAATCACAATTTAACTAATTAGTATTGTTATTTTCTACGAAAACACCTTTTTATCTCTTTTGTTGATGTAAAAATTAGTTATCATCTTTGCTCGGGTATACTGCAAATACTTTATTGGTAATTTTCGAGAAATCAAAAAACGAAATCACAATGTTCAAACTGATGATATCATTTCAAGCTTAAAATACCCTCCTTCTTAAAAACGCAGCTTCAATTTCATTCGACAAGCAATTCCGATCCCTTAACTCTAGCCTCATCTCAATCGTCCAGCAGAATGAATAATGATGCTTCCAAATCTTTCACGAGAATGCAATCATTTATTTTGGCACGAAAAAAAACCAGTCCAGTCCGACTGGAGACCACTTCCAGTTCCAGAGTGATATCGATCACCGACCGAATGACGGTCCAAGTGACCCGCACAGGATTAACACCGTTCGTCCATCGGCATCGGTTGACAGCTCATTATTTTCCGACGCACCAACACCCAGTTCCGTCCACTATAGGTACCTATCGATTGTCTTAAACGAGCATCCATCGTCGGTATGGAAGAAGAAGAAGCTCCCGGTGAAAAGTTGAGAATCTAATGAGCTGAAAGTTTTCCTTCAACGCCAATTTCCTCCAGCAGTTTTTGTTGTCCAGAACTTTTTTCGTTCCCCTCGACAAATTCATCTTACAGCTGATTTAGAAGCCCGGGAGTTGAAAATCGCCTAGAAGATTAATGATTGGTTTCGACAGGCGCTCGGTTTTGTTTGGGTAAAGTTTTCAACAAGGTGAATGAGTGAGTGCGTGTGTAATAGCTCTTTTGAGTAGGTTTAGGAGAGTTTTATATCCAGGGGAGGAAATTGTATACCGAGTTGGTGGTTGAATGGAGAAACCGAGTGCTGGAGGGAGGGAGAGAGGGCATGTATTGATTAATAGTTTGCACGAGGAGCTCTCATCGCCTGAAGTGGAAGGAACTGTAAATATGAAGCTGGTTGTCTAATAGGTTGTTAACTAGATTTCTGATTTCATATTTCTGCTTTCAAGAAAGATTGGAACAAACGACTGCAACTGTCTGACGAGCCTATGTATGAGAGGAACAATGGACTCCCGGAATGGCATAATTGGATCTAGAATTGAACTGAAATCTGTACGAGGCATGTGATTTTTCGTTCCTAAGAAACAAAAGAGCTGACCCAAACGAACTTGAAATTGAATTTCAACTGCAGACAGATCTCCCAAACGGCTAGCTGGCTACTACTGGACTTGGGGACGGACGGGTGAATATGATATTTCGGTTTCGGTTCCAGTTATGCTTTCTGTTGTGTGACAACTGGAACTCTAAAAATGCACGCTCGGTTGCATGTGACGATCGCAAAAATCCCAGCCCACCACTTCCGTTGCTGAGCCGTTCTCTGGCGCACCATTTGCCTCCTTGCTTCTTGCACTTTTTGGACTCCGGGTTGCTAATAGAATGGCAATTGTGTCTGTGGCTTGCATGCTTGCAATATATCAAATTCATATTCTGTGTCCTCTCCCGGTATCCGTGTGGCTTTCGGTTAGCCCAGTGACCACCACTTCTCAGCGACCGGATTCGAGTTGAATCGTTCCAGCAGCCAGCTAGCACAGCACAGATTGGATACGGTTAAGTTTGGTTGGAAGGGTGAACATGATGAATATTGATAATAGTTTGGAATTGAAGATGTGAAATTTGATAAATGTAGCTCGTAAAGCTTTAAAATAGCAAACGACTTAAACCTACCTAAATCATGTTTGACATATTTATCAAGTTGAACTTTTTAAATGTGTATTCAAATCCCATCTAACTACCACGTCTCGTACTTTTCACTGAATATCACCCATCATTTTTTGCACAGAAGAGCTGTCAACTTGATCTGCCGGATCGTAGCAAGACGCGCTTCTGAATAGACGTGTGTTTTTGCTCCATCGATTTCGTGAAAACAATCATTTTGTTCCGTATTCGAAACAAAATATTCAAATCAAACATTGATTCACAACAGAACTGCATTGGAAGCCAAATTATTTACGACGATAGTGTTCCACCTAAGGAAACTGAACATAATGGCATGTCCATCTTGTACCTCTAGATATTTCTATAGTACTTTTTCAAACCAACATATCTGAACTTTTTTTTCTTTTCACTGTCACAATGCACAGTAAGTGGAAACTAGCTCAAGGTGCAAAAAGTCACTTTAATAAAGCTTTTAAAAAACACAACGCACAGTGATTCTATTCCATACAAAATGCGGAAAAGTCTAAAAAATGGAATGTCCATAGCTACGTTATGTATTTCCAAGTAATTTTGTACCGCTGATTACAAAAATGTTATCTTAGTTGCCATATTGAGCCACACTTTTGAAAAATGGCAACTTTATGGCCTCCTAGAGTATCCGGAACATCAGAAAAAATGGTAAATGCATAAGTGTCGTCATAAAGCAATACGATTATTTTCAAAACCATTTTTACATAAAATGTTCTACGGCTCTGAGTGGCCGTGTCTTGGTTTTCCGGAACATTACTAAAATTTGATGATTCAGAAATTCGAAACCAAAAAGATGAAGATGGAACTCTGCAATACAAGGTAGGATTGTGCCTTTCCAAAAAATATTTGACTCGAAATTTCCATTTTGTTTTAGAGTGGTCCATTTTTTTAACAGGGTGGTCCAAAAAGCGAAATTTTAGAAAATGTCTATTTCTCGATAACTTATAACGTTTGAAACATTGAACCGAATTTGAATTTTTGATGATGTATGTAAAAAAATATGATTTTAAGAATTTGTATAAATATTAAAAAAATATTATATAAATCAATTGAGAAATGTCCAGTTATTATTTTGGTGCCCACTAAATTTTCATGTTAACTTCAATCAATCAATGAAATTCTGACGATATGCCGTTAAGTCATCGTATAGGTTTTCATGATTCATTCCTTTTTTTAACTCTTTATTTGGTCCAAATTTATCAATATTTACAGTTCATGTTAATCTAGGTGCTCCAACTACTACCGTAACGTACCAACCTTACTTGTTAAAATATGTACCTAATATTATTCATTTCAATATGTGTATTCATTTTTCCTACCTTTTTCATACAAATAAAAAGAGTATGAAGGCTTGGAAAATCGACTTTTGGTCCGAGGCCCGGAGTACCGAGTGAAATATACCTTTCGACTCAGCTAGTCAAGATTGTATTTTTTAGGTTTTAATTATCAACATCTGAAAGATAAATAATAACAAAACTTCATCCGTACGCTTTTAACGACGCAGAAAATATGGTGAAATAAATTGAACGGTTGAAATGACAAAAATAACTGAATTTTATCACTTTGAAAATGCGAAGTTTCGGTGCTCTTTATGGATCTCGGGCATTGCATCAGCAATCGGTTTTCTTGGGGCCTGTTTATAAACCACGTAGACTCATTTTTGAAAATCTTAGACACCCTCCCCCCTCTCCCCCTTGTAGACTGTTCTTCATACATTTTTATGAAATTTTGTATGGAGCGTAGACTTTGGTCAAAAACATCTTACCCCTTCCTCCAAAAAAAAATGCGTGGTTTATGAATAGCCTCTAAGCAATCTATATTTCTCGAGTACTTTTTCAAACAGACGTATCTGCTTTTGTAAACAAAGAGGGGATGTAAGACCCTCACGGACCCCTCACGGAAGGTAATATCACCATCATGTCGGGGAAATATTATTCCTTGTGTTGGTTGCCCTAGTTTGAATGAAAGTGTTAAATGTTTTAAGAATTTAACAGTTGAACCTTACTGCCTGCCCCTCTTTGTTCACAAAATCAGTTCCGTCTGTTTGAAAAAGTATTCGAGATTTTTCCTTTGTCAAAATGTATGGTAATAATCGTATCCACTTTTCGTGAGATCTGACCCTTTAAACATCTTCCTGGGACTTTTGGGAACCCGGATGTGGTCATTATAGTCCCGGAAACTTGAAATCAACATCATTGCACTTATTTTTGAGTTCTCATGTTATTTTATGTGTCACATGATGAGTTTTGATCCAAATCCAAATCTGTCAAGGACAGAAGCCGGAACATCAACCCGAATGAGGCAAATGTAGTTTTGGACTTTTGATATCATGGCCATTGGACTTATTTTTGGATGCTCGTGTTATTTGAAAGGCCACTTCATGGGCTTTGATGTCATGCAAAAATTGGCAGCTTCCCCGGGGGATTAGCCGAAACTAGTGAACCGATTCCAATTATTCATAAGGAAAGTATGGTACGTTGTATGAGTCAAACCGGTTCAGTAGTTGCTTTAAAAAAAAGAGCTGAGTTCGTTGTATATCTGTATATACTTGGTCCGCCAGGCTTTGGATGAAAAGTCGGTTTTCCAAAATAGACTTATATATTATATACTCCCTTGTAGGCAAGTTAAGACCGCGGTTTTCTACTATAAGATTTGTGTATCTATCAATTTCAAGGGTTTCCAAGAAATTACTGGACTCAGACCTTCCCGAAACGGAGAAATTCTAATTTTCAGCAGGTTGGTACAAATATCTTCAAAATAAGCCTATTATGGTAAATGTGCACATGTGTGCTAGTATTTGGAAACTTTGTTGAAGTTGTTTTCCGATTTTCCATACATTTATATGGGAGTAAAAAACCACAACCATGCAGGACCCATACTTTGAAAACTTTTAGAGAGCACAATATTCATCCAATTAAGTAAAAAAATTTCAAATAGTGTACAAAATTGAAAAATATTTTTAGAAGTTCAGAAAGTTAGAAAGTTGATTTTTTGACTTTTTCCGCCTCGGAATCACCGTGCAAGAACCCAACAGCATCTTTACTGTTAGTTCAAATTGTTTCTAGTCAGTCTCTAATCGTATTTGAAAATTTATTTGTTTTCGCATTGCGGTCAAGCACCACCGCACATTGGAAGATGCCTCAAGAGCGTCCACAGTTTTGTTTCAAATTGGTATTTAAATATATTGGTAATTGATGTTCAAATATATTTATGTAAATCTTCTAATGCCGAAAACAGCACACAAGTAACCATCTGGCACTAAACTATGGCAATCAGTATTATATCTGCATTTCAAGCAGCACTTAAATGATTTAAAGCATTTTATTCAGATGTTATGCTGATAACAGGGTAAAAAAGGCAAAACAACGAGCTGATATAATGCAGAAGTGAAAGCTCGTAAATAGTATTAGGAATGCTATATTAATTCACCTAAATATAGTTATCAGTTTTGATAACCCGGTGTTGGTACTGCAATTATTCTGCATTATTCTGCTATTATTGCTATTATTCTTTTTTTATTATTGCATTTCAAACTATTTCTTTTTTTGGTTTCTTCTTATTGATAATCTTTACAAAAAAAAGAGAAATCACTTCATATAACAATGAGCTATTAGTATGAGTAATATATTATTTTGTAAATTTTATACACTTCAAAAATTTCTTGTACTGTGTCCTAAACTAAGCTACATTGTATCATCATGCATGATGGAGCCGCTGCCTTTCCTACTTAATATGCTTTTGACCTTTTGAATGCTTTTGTAAACAAATTCTAAAGGTTTCACCGCACGGAGGCTTCTTCTAGTATATAGTGAGCTATATGCAAGAAAACTATGTAATAGCTCATGGGGACACCTAAACTATGTAGTGATAGCTCATATTTATGTCTTGCAAGCGTTAGTTTGACGCTATGATATAAAACCGTGCCCGGTAACGTATGTTCACTCTAGGGCTAGTGTCTATGTAATAGTAGTAGGCTATGAACTATTCCATTCGGACGGAATAGTTTATAGTTTGTTTGTCGAAGTTTTTGACAGCTCGTTTGCTTTTCTCGCGGTATTGTAAGAGCAAAAATCGACAAGCAAAATATCCGCTTGATTGACCTTTGGGAGCAACATCCGGTGTCGTGAGACTGAACTAATCCCGATCATCTGAGGAAGGGTGCCCACATATAAAGCCAGTGATATTATGGCAGCCGAGCTTGATTTTGGAAGAGAAGGCGGTGAAAAAAACGATTAATGGGTTGAATGAGTAGCAGTGTACATCCGCTTAAATAAACTCTAGTAGACAATTTATGAAGTAATTTGTTCAATTGAATTGATTTTAGGAGAATTTACAAAAGCTCGGGAAAACGCAAAAAAAACGGAACTGGCGGAAGTAAAGTGTTTGCTTTAAAGTGGGTGTATTATTCTGATTTGCAATTCCTCATAAAACAAAGTATGGATCATGGGATTTTGATTACTAGCTGAGCACTTACTATTTTCAAGGAAATATCATTGAGAGGGAACTGAGGCCGACCACGATTCTACCAGTCCCGATGTTCAATTTTTTATTTTGACCCCTGACTCCGACGTAAAATCACCCGTTTTGGAACTTGTGAAACCTAGTGGATCGATGCCAGAGCGAGTAGTGGGCAATTTGAAGTGTGAAAAGTCATCATATGATGAGATGGCGCTTCTCTCGAAGTGCGTCTAAATCATGTCCGAGATCACAACTACAAATTCTGGGTGAATCACCAGCTCGTTGCTGCAGACGATATAATCTGAAGACAGCCTTGTAAGGTCTGTATCCGCAATAATCCGGACACCTCAAAACATGAAGGAAACATAATTTTCGCATGATATTTCCGTCGTAGTTGTTTATTTCAGATTCATGGGATGTGTTTTAACAATTCGTGCAGACAAAACATAGTTATTCGCTATTTGCATAAAATTTTTGAACTTTGCGCTTCATTCCGTTCATTAGGGTTTGTACAGACTCTTCAGAAATCGTAGAAGCCGTCTTTTTCCAAATTTGCTAGAAGTGTTTGATGTCTTTGATTTCTTGCTTCTTTCCAGAAAGCTTCCGCTTCATCAGAGCCCAATATCTCTCGATTGGTCGTAGCTCTTGGCAATTTGGCGGCTTTGAGGTTTTTGGAACAATGTTCACTTGATTTGCTTGGTACCACTCCATCACAGTTTAAACATAGTGGCATGATGCCAAATCGGGCCTGAACAAAGGTTTTTTCTTTGTGATTTATGATGTAGGGTAGCAATCGCTTCTGCAGACACTCTTTCTGATAGATCTCCTTGTTGATTGTGCCTGTAGTGACGAAAAATTTACTCTTTTTGCCACACGTGCAAATTGCTTGCCACACAAGGTGTTTTTGGGGAAATTTCGATGCCTTCTTCGTTCTGAAATGCTCAGCTGTAGCATTTCTGGTCATAGCAGAATAAAAAACCAGCCCTGGAAGCTGCTTGACATCCTCCAGGACATCGTCCATAACAACGCATAAAAACTTCGTCAAATATTCGCAGCACAAACGTCGAACCCGTGATTTCGCTGCCAATTTCTGTTTGTCATTGCGATTTGGAACTGTTTTTAGTTTATACGACTTAAGTCCCAAACGTTGGTTTGATTATTGGACAAAACCAGGCGACATCCCTATTTTACGAGCCACCGTTCGAATGGAGAGATTTGAATTTTCGTTAATATCCTTTCGGTCCATGACAGGATCATCGCGTCCAATGTTTTTGTCACTTCTCGGTTTCCTCTCCACCGTCAAACGTTCCGAAAATGATTTGAGCACATCGTGAACAGTGGATTTAGGCAAATCCAATGTTTTTGCAAGGTCCCGTATTGGCAAGCCAGGATTTGCCGTACGCAAGTACAAAATTTGCTCACGCACTTGTTTGTCTTTCGTCGCCATCTTGAATACTTAACATGAATTGTAAACATGAATCATAGTTTTTTTCATCATAGACTTTCAGCTATACCACAGTGAAATTTTTCATTTCTACGTGCACTATTTCAAAAGTTACAATGATTTGAAGGTGTCCGGATTAATGTGGATAAAAACCTTATAACAAATATGCGCTGGTGTTTGAAGATAAAATAATTATCAGAATGTCTCAAGTGCAGCTGCTCGTCATCACATCAGTTGAGCCTAAAACTTGCCCACCATTGGATTCAAAACAGGCATATCAGGAGCCAAGGATTCTGAATTTTTATTTCCGTAGAGAGAAACGTTATTTGCTAGACATGAAATAACCAAAACATAAAAAAAAATGTATTCGTTTTAGATCATTCCTTCTATGGTTTTAAAATTATTCGTATGCATATACTGATACGCCATGAATATTTTGGAAATTTTATAATTAAATTTAAAGTAGAACCGTTTAACCGACTTCTTGTATTTCTGTACTGGAAGCTTTTGAGCTCTTGTTCTATGGAAGATTATGAAGAGTACACACTGCGCAGACTATTAAAGCCACTCTCTCTGAAATAAGCTCAAATGTCCTTTGCAAAACGAGGAATCGAACCGATACAATCTTTCTCAAATCAACCTGTAGCTGAACACTTTTTCGTCTTTGCTTTGGTTTCTGCAAAATATGGTCTCAGTATGTGTTGATGAAGCAAAATAACATATGGTACGAGTTTGATCATCAAGAAAAGTGGTCTAGGTGATGGGAGGTGAAGTTTGTTACTGAATATCGACTTCGCATGAGCAATCGGCAAATACCCCACCATCACTGATCCTTCATTTAGCTCCTATGCTGACATACGTGAACTTGTATTCAGAATCCACCAAAATTATTAGGACGATGCTGAAATGCTTTCTGTAATTTAGATAAAAGCTGAAGTTTTTTTCAAGAGTTTATATACAAACGTGTTTTCCGTTTAATGATCCTACACAATTGGGTAATTGCCATTTTACTCATAAGTAAATCAAATTGACAGCCACTTCTCTAAAACAGAGTATATAAATTTTAAATAATCCTATCATATCAACTGCATCTAATATTTTCAGCTCTAAAACTGGTACATTGAAATAATTTTTAATTTCAGAGTTCCCTAAAGTTATCAACAGAATATCCCCGAAGTTCCCTGAAGAATTTATAAAGAGGACTTCCGGAATTTTGGTAAAGAGATTCCCTGAAGATCCTCTAAAAAAATTTCCAGAAATTACTTTTCTTAAATTTGCTGAAGAACTTTCTCGAACTTCTCTGACGAATTACCTAAATTCTCTGAAAAACTTCCCTAAAATTCTAAAGTTTTGTCCAGTTAGAATTCAGAATCACTTATTGTGTTGCAGCGGCACGGACAGTGACTGCTGCAAGATTTTTTTCACAGCGGTTTGTTAACCTAGGCACCCACTTTTTGTAGTATAAATTTCGCTGTGTTTCGTGCAGTGAGTCCACAGTTATTCCAGATGGAAGCCGAGAGGAGAGTAAAAATTCTGCACACCTACGTTGAAAACCCAAAACCGTGTATGATGCGCTTAAACGTTCCAGGAAGCAAAAGAGCGTGGATCGAGTGCCTCAAGGTAAGCGTCATAGTGGAACATATGATCGCAAGCTGAACCAGAAGGTGGAGCAAACCCTGGACTATCAGATAATGAAATCGCACAAAAATACGCACAAAAAGTACCATCCGAAGAATTCGTTTGCGAGCAGGATATCGTTCTTATCGAGCAAGCAAACACCCAAACAGAACGTTGAAGCAAAGTTTCGTCACGAAAACTCGAGCTCGCAAATTGTACCAGCAGGTTCACGAAGTACCAAGGATGCCTGCTCGTCAACGATGAAACCTACGTTAAAATAGATTTCGGTCAGCTTCCTGGCCAAAAATTCTACATGGCGACGGCACGAGGAGATGTTCCTTTTTAGTTTAAGTTTGCTTTTATGGACAAATTTGCCAAAAAACTGATGATTTGGCAAGGTATATGCAGCTGCGGAGCAAATACCAAAGTATTCGTGAGGAATGAGACCATGGACTCGAACCTGTACAAGGAAGAATACCTCAAAAACTGCCTACCTTTCATCAAAGCCCACAATGATCCCGTGAAGTTTTGGCCAGATTTGGCGAGTTGCCACTACAGCCGGGAAGTCATCCAGTGGTACCGCGATAATAACGTAAATGTCATCGATAAAAATAAAAATCCACCCAACTGCCCGCAGTTCCGGCCAATCGAGAGATTTTGGGCAATAATGAAGCGGAACCTTAAGAAAAGCGGGAAAGCGGCTTGGGGCGTGACTCAGATGACCAAAATGTAAAGCAAATGTGCCAAGGAAGTTGACTCCGGAGGTGTGCAGCGTTTGATGGGAGGAATAAAGAAGAAAGTGCGAATTTTCATAAGAAACGAAGAGAAATTATTTGTATTGATAGTTTTTCCTTTAAGAACATTGAATTAACTTTGTTTAAATGTATTAAACTTATTTTTACGTCAATCCATTACCGAGATACAGATGATTTTATTATTCCGGATTCTAAATGGACAAAGCTTTAGGAAAAACCTTGCCGTAGTTCTTTGAAGAACTTTCCCGAAGATTTCTGAAGATCTTCCCTGAACTTTTCTGGTTTTCTGGGGTTCCTTTGAAGAATTTACCTGAAATTTCTCTGAAAAACTTCACTGAAGTTCCACTAAATAACTTCCTTGAATCTTTCCCAAAATTCTCTGAAGAACTTTCCCAAACGTCCCTTAGGAAATAATTATAATTATAATTATAATTATATTTTTTGGTTGAGGATATTTTTTTTCATTTTCTGTTTTATTAGGTAGCACTTTTCGCGCTTATATTAAAGTACAATAAACAAATTTAATCAATTATATTTATAACCTGTTTTTGTCATTCTACAGTACTTTCAACTTTATAAAAAATGGTACCTGGCATCAAAAACTCTTAATTTATAACTGGGAAGTGCATTTAGAGTACTAAGTTGAGAGCAAGCAATAAGCGAATTTTGAAAGCAATAAGCTTAAAATGCTAAAAAAGAAAGAAAGAGAATTGATCAACGATGAAGTTAGCTATGCACAGGAACATATGTAGAATTTGAACAGAGCCAAAGATCAAGCGTGAACAACTTCATTGTATGCGATCTTGCATACAACAGACCTAGTTTTGGTGAAATCTGGCTTAAATTTACATGAAATATTTCATAAATTTAGGCCAAATCTGCAAAGCCATTATTATTATTAATTGAGACGTAATTCGCGTTAAACAAAAATCTGAGAACATTAATGAAGAGTTATGTCCCCTGAAACCGCAACAATTGCAACTCAACCATTGTTATTTTTTATACTGTGTGGAATATCTGTGAAGGACAGGAGCTTTTTCTGATATCGGATCTCTTCTCAATAGATGCCTATTAAGAACTCTTGTAAGATTATACGTTGGAAAATGAGTTTTAGGCCGTGATGTTTTTTTTATTCAAGTAGTTTTTTTTTAAGTTTGTGTTTGGCCAGATGATTCATACTTTTTATTCAATTTTAATCCTCATGATTTTCATCAGTTCGATATCCTTTGGCCCTAATTAGAGCAATTTCTTTTACGAAACTCGTACCAATTTTGTTCCACAATCCACATTCGACATTTAGCGTTAATGTCCTGATTTCTCTGTGCCCACAATGCAACCCAGTGGTCACCAGAAAAGCGTGATAGTGTTTGGTTGGGAGCTTCGTTTTGTATCCACATAGGCAAGCACACAAATGCACACACACACACACACATCCTTTCCGGTCCCGTTCTGCACTCATGAACTCCCCGAAAGCGAACGACTGACTCCAGTCTGTTCCTCCGTTTTTGAGAGGGACTTTGTTAGTTTAACTGTAAACGTTTGCGCTGCTGCTGCTGCTGCTGTTGGCAAGAAGGAATTGTGCCCTTTCGTTGCTGCGAAATAGGATGCTGCTGGTGCCGAGTGATGGGAAGTAGGGGGGGGGGGGGCAACCGAAAAAGAAGCACACAAAAAGATATATTATTCTGTGTGTATGAAAATGTCAGAACAAGCTGAGCCGAAAATGAAAAGACTGCCGCTCTTCAGATCCATCCAGATCCTGATGCGTATGCATGTTCGATGGAACGGGGGCCTACAACCTTGCTAGAAGAGCCGTCGTCAGCAGCAAGTGGCAATTGGTTCTGTCAGGGGTGGAAGGGAAGGACTGGAGAGTGAGTCCGCGTTGCTTTGTTCGGAGACATCGAGGGGATTTATTACATTATGTAATAAAGAAACAGAGGATGAGATCTGGGAGGTATTACTTTTTGCGGTTTCTCCCCAACTTTTTTTTTTGGTACGGGTTTCGTGAGTCCATGTGCCAGGCAAGTGTGATAAACAGGCCACATTGTGTCCTATCGTGCCATCTAGTGCGGAATGTAAATTAATTTAGCGTGAATACATTTATTACTGCCACTATTGTCGGATATTTCGATGGGCCTAAGGAAACAAAGGTGTGGCAAAGTGTTGTATTTTGTGTCTTTAGGCAATGTTTGGGTCTGGGTCAGTTGAAATAAGCTTGGGGATGTGTTTCTTGTAAAACATTGGTTGGTGGATATTGCGTTTGATCCTGCAATGAAATAATATCAGTGGGACAGGTTCTTGGAATTTTTCAATGTTTATTTTAACTTATCTACTCGTAAAAGATTATACCCAGATACGTGAATTTCAGCAAAAATACATCCTAAAAATGTGAACTATAAGTTCATGGTCTGTTTTCATCTTTTGGAACGCTTTTTTTTTCTATGTACACACAGTTATTTTCTCTATAATATGATAACTATCGGATGTCGCTCACTGGAACATTGCTGAATTTAACTCTTATACATAAGTGGCTTAAATAATAAACAGCTTTAGATACAAATTACTATTTGAAAAGTGATCTTTTGCATAGTTTGGGCAAAGAAAGTTGTCTGTATGTTTAGTTGATTTTTTTGAGAACATGTTGATGTAAGGAATTATTAGGAATTATTACACAAAAACCAACATAACATATACTGAGGGTAACACGGTCCCTAAACAGCAAAGGCCACACTAACTTTCCTTCCCTATTCCTACCTGATTGCAAGAACGTGACCGGCGCACAGTGATTCCATCCCATACAAAAGGCGGAAAATAGTCTAAATATGGATTTTACATAGCTATGTTATGTGTTTCCTTGTAATTTTAGGCCGCTTATTTCAAATATGCTATCTAAATTAACATATTGGGTCAAATTACCGAGATATGGCCACTTTATGGTCCCCTGGAATATCCGGAACATCGTATAAAATGGTAAATTCATTAGTCTAGTCCTAAAGCAATAAATAAAGTAGTAAAAGCCTACCTAAAGTATAAATTGAAGCGATGTGGAGAACAATTAATGGCTTTGGGTGGCCATTGCATGGTTTTCCGGAAGTTCTGGAGCATCCGTAACATGTGATAATTCACCAATTTCCCATACTAAAAAGGTGAAATGGATTTAAGAATTACGCAATATTTGGTAGTTTTGTTCCTTTTCGGAAAATGTATGACTTAAATTTCTAATTTTGTAATTAGGGTGATCCATTTTGATATAAGGTGGTCCAAAATATGAGGGAAAAATTATATTTTTAAACCACTTTTTGGACCAATTTTCAATTTTTGTGAGGAATAAAATAAAACATAATGTGTTAAAGTTTCAAGAAAAAATATGAACATAAAGGATAAAATCTTATAATAAAAATCTGTTTTAGAAATTTGTAGTTTTTTTTTTTTATTTTGGTGGCGACTTTCAATCTGCACTTTCACTTTTTGACTGTACATTCTTCCGGCATGAAATCACCTAATCCTGCTAGGCAGCATTGTGGGGACGGATTGAAGTATTGCATATCACGCATACTCAGAGAATGTCCATTAATTATGTCACGCATGAAAGGGGGGGGCGTGTCACTCCATAAAAAAATAAAGAATAAAGGTCCATACCAAAAATTTGACAGTGGGGTGAGGGGGGGATAATAAAAAGTCACTTTTTGCGTGACATAATTAATGAATGTTCCCTAATGCAATGCAACGTGATCATACATACTAATGCAATCAAAGCACTGAATGGAATTTAGATTCAGCAAAATAAAAATCTTGTCACTGGGCTATGATGTTTTGTCGCTACCAAAGTTCAGGAAAAACTAAATGAAAATGCGAAGGGGGGTGGGGGGAATTGACTTATATTTTTTCTCAATGTTGCTTGATATAATTTATAACTCTTAATGTGTTGCACGTTGTATTGAAGCTTCTATTTTTTGCTTTCTTTATTAACCCTTTATTAAGCAAAAAATGTTTGTTAAGATTCCTTTTTTGCTTCATGATGACCTTTCTAAATCATTTCATATCATCTGCTAAATGTCAGACATGGTAAATGGAGCATAAGACTAACTGGAAAGCTAATGATAAACCGGGTAACTTGTTGAAGTTTCTTCACATAACATGCAAATTTATTTAAAAATAAAAACCTAACTTTATGAACTTATCGTAAGATCTGACCCTTTTAACACTTCCCTTTGAGTAATAGGAATACGAACATGGATGTTGTCATTGAGGTCCTGGATACATTATATTATCACGACCATCGTTGCACTTATTTTCAAGTTCTCATGTTATTTGATGTGTCACATGATGGGTTTTGATCCAAATCCGAATCTGACCACTTTCCCGGGAGTAGCCGGAATATCTACCCGGAGGTAGGTGTCTGCGATACCTCCGATGCCACTAAACCGATTCCAATAAATTCAAAAGCGACATTAAGGGCTACAGTTCCTTCTATTTGGCGGGTACTTCATTTGAATCCGTTCAGTAGTTGCTTGGAAAACTGAGTTAGAAATTTCGTTACACACATACACTACACAAACAATCCCACACAGCAATGTGTTCTGTTCATCGAGGTGAGTTCGTGTTGTATATAACACTACTCGGCCTTCCAGACCTTGGGTCAAAAGTCAGTTTGCTAAGATATATACAAATACACTTCATTGTATGAAAGATAAATCCATTGTAATCTAGTACAAGATTTATCAATTTATCAAATTTACAGGCTTTCCAGATATTCCAGGACTCTGGTCTCTCGGAACCGTATTTGCGCAAGTTTCCGCAAGATGGAACCCAGAAAATTGGCAAAAAAAAATCTTCTAAATAAGCCTGTTGTGGAGTATGTGCACGTGTGTGTTCATAGTTGAAAACTTAGTTGAAGTTTTTTTTTCGATTCTCCACACGACCATGTAAAACCTATACTTTGAAAAGTTGTGGAGCGCGCAATTTTCGTCCAATCTTCATGAAATTTTGGAAAAAGAAATTTCAAATATTTATTGTTAAATGAGGAAGTTAATTTTAAGACCTTTTTCCGCCTTTGAATCACTATGCGGCACCGGTATTGATTATTAAAGAAATTGATTCCCGGAAACGTATACAGTGAGAATGGTCAGTCACCCCCAGCCCCGTTCAGTTGATTCATTGTACACTGTACATTGTTGACATTAAAAGGTTCCAAAATGAAATAAAACTGTTGATTGGAGAATTGTTCCTCGGAAAATTTATTACTTTAATTTTTATATTGGAATAATTCATGAAGACTGCCCTGTGACTTTACAGTGGAGCAAAGGGTACATGAACTAACGCATCAAAAGCATTATCCAATAGCGATAATTGACGAACTATGTTGCGTTGTCAAAAAACAGATTTTTATATGTTGTTCTCAAGGTCTCCCCAATGCAACACGACACTTGCTTTGACTGCTTGCTGATGTAACCGTTGAAAAAAAACACAATTAGTCTTTGCCATCAGTGGCCACCATTGAACAGGGGACGAAAGTTTGTTATTCACGAATGATCGATCAAAACAAACATGCTACCCATTGGCCCCAGAATCATGCGAAAATTTTCTATTTACCATGATTATCTACCTCCCACAGCACACAAGTATCATTTCACATGAATCAGAGACTACTACTAACCCAATTGTCCCGGAAGTTCGACAGATTCAAAATCTGTTCTACTGTACACCCTTATTCCTACATCTACAAACCAAGAAATCAGTAGAGCGTCATTACTCTACCCGAAGCTTGCCTACGTGTAGCGTCGTTTCCTTGCTCCCCCATTCGACTTTTCCGTTTTGCGTCTTACGAAATGCGTCCTTTCAATACGGCCCACTAAATTGACTCAATTTTCATTTCCTTTAACTCATGAAAGCCAGGTTACTCACAGATCAAAACAAGAAAATTATGATATTTGCAAGGAATAAAAATGTTACATGTTTCCCAATTCGACAAGTATTCGTGAAGGTTTCTAGGAATACGTGAATACGATATCGCTTCTGGAAACAATGAGCTGGATCAGATTTGAGTAAACGGAACAAGAAAAAAAGTTGATTTCCTCCACCGTGAAGAAAACGCAAAACGCAGCATGAATTGAATAGCAAGGAAGCAGTGAAAGTTGTGCATCACCCCAACAAACAGCGTTGACGTTCAAAAAGTTGGTTGGGTGGAATGGTGGCGGCTACGAGGTGGAAGTGTATTTTACTGCCTTAAGGCCTATAGGTATAACAATCATATCGCATCAAAAATGTCATCATAGTAGAAATAAGACGCAATACGGGGATGTTTTTCCGACTTGTTCCTTTTCGCACTTGTGCATTCACTGGCTGATGGTAGAACACGATAAAATCCGGTCATCAAAATTTAGTTGGAGTTGAAAAAAGGGATCTATGGTAAGGCTATTGTTTCAGTCTTCCTTCTTAACATAAGTCATTGGTAGAACTTTTCAGCGTACACGGCCAGTCGACCTTTGCATGAGCCCTGTCAGCACTTGTATGGTTGTCAAATTCCATATCCACTTCAAAATCGTTCAGGTCAGATTCAGTTCCTCCTCTTTTCTTAAGTAAGTGTTTTGTAATTGATCAGTATAAATCCATCTCCTCGAGAACTACTGTAACGTTGTTTTCGCTTGAAACCGTTCGCATATTTTGTATAGGGATTTTCACAAACACAGTGGCATAATCGCCACATCGAGAGACCACTAGTCAAGGTTTGTTCGAATGCCCTACTAAACATTCTCAATCAAACCACACTCTGATTTACGGAAAGGCCAAACAAATGTAGCAGGAGAAAGTATCGGCGAATCCGGTACTCTACCCGATCGTTCGTTTCTGGACAAAGACATATCAGTTATATGTTACCACCTCGTTTGATTGCCAGCAATCTGGAGGGCCTAGATAAACGCGGTTGTCGCCAAAAACTGCCTGGAGGTGTCAAGAAAATAAAAGGTGGGCGATTCACCTGGACAAAAAAGCACCCGTCAGACGCTTTCATACAAATTTAATGTTACACTTCACTAGAGTAGACTTTTCATTACGGAAATTTATAACAATTATCTTAAAATTGAAAATTAGGTAACACCGCGAAGAGCACACTTGTTACATTTCGGCTAAATTATCTTCTATGTAACTGATTCTAGTTACTATCAAGTTGCTGCATACGATTTTGAAAAATATGTGTTGCTTCGAACTGACACTAAACTAAGCGTCGGCTCTTTGCTTGAACAATCTCTGAAATGCCAGTTTAGATTGTTCTGAGAACTTATTTATTCATAAGACAGTAATCTTCGTAATCCAATTAATCATTTATTCATATCAATGCCGCTAATCTCGGTTCATATTTTTCTTGATCCCTATACTTATTGAATCTTACTTTATATTTAGTACGTACAGTATGAAATCTCATGAGTATATTCTAGCATTTTGAAAATATGTAATATGAATGGCTCCTGAAACAATCGCGAATTGTTGTTGGAAGACTGTTCCATAATAATTAATCAAATTTATTCCAAAATATTTAAGCGTTTCTGATGAAGTTAAATCAAAAGGGCGAAAACTTTACACCCTGTACCACCAGGGGTTGAATATTCAAGAAGAAAATGAATAAAGTTTTGAGCTCAAAAATTACCAGCACATCGGCACCAAGCTTAATGAATCACCTCAAAAAACATAACTAAATCTCAGCTGATTGAAATTCTCTGGCTTCGGGAAAAATAATCCAAGCCTGTTTGAGAAGGGTTGGCGGGCTTTGATTTAGAGTACATGTATCAAATCTATTGGTTTTTAAAGAGAATTGATGCCAGCATTTGATTGTTGTTTCTTTTCTGCCACTGATTCCCTGTTTTCAAACGTTTTCAAACGTCCTCTTCTCGTTGTTTTTTTTTCAAATCTTCCTTACTTTCCGTTGCGTTGCAGATTATCACCGCTAAGCTCAAAAAATATGAAAAATATGACCCTATTATCCTTACCCATCTTATTGTAAATTGTTATCCCTTGCCTTGAATAAACCGCGAGTACTGCGGTTCCCCAAGCTAACCAAGTTTTAAGTTTAACAAAATATCTATTGATCACGCAATATGATTTCGGCTCCGTAATGTTCTCTGGCACCTGAGCCTAGTGATTAAATGAAACATAACTCATAACAAACAACTTTTTACGTATTCTGACTAAATAACACAGCAAATCAAAACAAAAATAAACTACGGTACTATATCCAGTTATTAAATGCAGGGTGCAAAGGGCAATATGTACTTTGTACCTATGAGGTTGCCAGTAGTGAGCCAATTTTAAATCGCTAGTTTTTATATTTACTGTTGGTACCACTGTTTGGTTGAATTTGTCAAGTCCGGCCTGAAAAAGCGATTTCATCTAATATAGATTTAGGTAAACCAGTCGGCACTTCCTTTGGCACTTCTCCACATAAATTAGCACGTTTATGGTTCTAGAGCAACGAAACATTTGCTCACTCTTTCGGTGATTCGAGATAAACAATTTCTGTCCAAAAAAATTGATCAAAAACTATCAGGCTACCGCCTGATTTTCGTCGTCAGAACCACGCAATCGTATTTTGTGACCAAATTTCCAGTCTATCACTTCCGGTTATGCGAGTGATGATCAGACTTTATCCAAGCCTTTTCAGAACGTCACACACCGTGGAATCGAAAAATTCAAAAGTTCAGCTCACGAATAGATAACGTATGCATTAAAAAAACATACACTGGTTTTAGCAATTTTTCATGTGATAACTCTGCTACCCTGCTGATGGTGAATCCACTTACCCATCACCAATCATAGCAACCCTGTTGTGTATAGAAATCTAAAACTTGACAGCGTTATCAGTTGATTTGATTTGCTGAGTTGAACAGTCAAGCAAGTACGCTCGATTCTTTGTTCGTATTGCCAGCGAGGCACTTCGTGTCCATCAGATATAGCTGATCTGGGATTTACAATATGGAAAAGCAAGGACGTCGAACGGATGTCTGGTTCCAGCCACCCGACAGTGCTGTGTGATTGAAGAGTGCAGCAGAAGATTAAGAGAAAGACCGAGGTTAGTCGAGCAGACCAAACGGGTGAAAGAACCTACGCAAGAAGGACATTGTTAAATGGAAGCGTTAGTCCAGGCCGGCCATGTCTGAGCAGCAGGCAATCACCCAGAAGTAGCGGTTCTGGTTGAAAATATCTTTCCGGCGAAGCACGACGTTGTGGTCATAATGGATGACGAGACCTACTACAGTGTGTCTCACAATAGGTATCACTTTTTTCAGTCTTGGTTTATTTCAGCTGAGTAATTTTAACAGGGGAATTGATTATACGCGTTTTAAGTGTATTCTTTTGACAGTTTATTGCTGAAGATACATAAGCAATTCCGTTTAATTATGATAGAAATTTGTTTAAGACGTTTTCATCAGGACAATTGTAAACAAAGTTTTAACAAATTAAGATATAATGCCTTGAGTGACAATTTGCATAGAGAAATAAATTAATTCTAACACAAGAAGATATTATTTTGCTACATTGTAACAAAACTGACACAAAGTTTGTATCTATATCATAGTTTGCTATCATTTTGTTACCCCTAGAGGATTTTTGTTACAATTTCTGTTGTTTTAACAACATCCGCGAAACTAGAAATTAGAAAAAAAAAATAATTCCATTAATATAATTCCAACTATCTTTGCTTATCTTGACAAAAACGCGTATTTCGTCTACAATGTGCAGACTTCTTCAGTGTCTCGTACTAATAACTCGACTGTCGAGTCGAGTTATTGTGCATAGAACAAAGTCTGCACATTCTAGACGAAATACGCGTATCTGTCAAGATAACCCAGACAACCACAAGTCGTATAACAGTGTTGAAATACTATTGTATATTCCTGTGTTTTAAGTCGAAATCGCAATTAATTGTGGCCTTTATCATATTATGTTTAAGTTGAATCGTAAAGAATGCAATTTTTTGACTTCTTTGCGATGTGTCATTTATTCATCGTACTGCATCACAAACTAAATCTGATATACATCGCTAACCTTTTTAAATCGAATTTGTTATTACATATTCAATCGCATATGATATCAAGTGGACTTAAGAGAACAATGAAATATGCACGTATATGGGCTCCACTTTTGTACGTATAGGCCATATTTTTGCATTCTATACGATTTTTTTACTTACATATGTGTTTGTATATCATAAAGACAACTTTCAATATACGTGCATTTTGGTTGTCTGGGAAGCAAAGGTAGTTGGAATTAAATGGAAAATACTAATTTTTCTTCTAATTTCTAGTTACAGGTATTCCACTTAACCTAAGCTCAAACCCTCGAGAATAAACATCCGCAATCTGAATTTCAACAACCTCTGTTATAAAAACAGCTAAACTGAATAACAAAACTTGAAATAATTTTGTTGTTCCCCTTTGGGGCTTACTTAAGATCAATTCATGAAACATTTGGTTGATATTTGGAACAGAATTCTTCAGAAAATCATGCGTACCAGCTGCGATGGGCTTACAAAGCGTTTGCGTACAGTTATCAAGGAAAAGAGCGAGAGAAATAAATTGAATTAATATGGTTTATTTTTATAATAGATATCTTTCAAATGAAAAATGCTGTAATCCCATTTTTTTTGTGGCACCTATTGTGAGACACCCTGTAGAAAATTGAGAATTGAGAATGACTGGCAGGGGACCGGATAAAGTATCCATTCTCTTCCTACATGGTAAGCGTTGACATCAAATATATCTCTTACACCATGTTTCTGTAGAAGGTTCTCCTGTGGCTGACAATCAGCGAAGATGAGATGTCCAAACCGCTGTTCTTCACTTCTAGGCTTGCAGTGAACGAGGATACTACCTGACGGAAGTTGTCGCCTATGTTATTTGGCTGGACATGGCCTCGGCATATTTAGACAAGTAAATCCCTGGATGCAGATTAACGCTGTGCCGGAGACCGCCACACCTCCAAATTTTAAGGTGAACCTAAAATGGAGAATCTATTCCAATAAATTTGTAGCTTTAACGGAGTAGCAACTGATCGCTAAGGCCAATAAGGAAATCATGCCGACATCCATATTTTCATCGTCCATGGCTTAAGCTCTCGCCAACTACCGTAAGGCCACATGGCAAGGTGTCAAGCGGTTTTTTTAGAAGCCTTAATAGAGGATGGATGTAAGGATAATTTGATCTCGTGGTTTTCTTTTTATCGCCAACCGATACCAGTCCACTTTTTTAATGCTTTCGTTACCCTGGAATTTTCACATCACACGTGCAAAATCTCACTGTAAAGCACTTGCTCTGATAAAGCCTTCGTAGCGAATGTTTACTACAATTCTATACACCCTGTGTCATTTAGTGACATTTTGAAAACAAAAAATCTGATATTTGTCTTCACGGCAGCGTTAAAGGGCGTCCAGATTTTATCGTGTTCAACCACTAGTCATCCTCCCGTAGGAAGTCAGCAACGAAAGTGGATGTATATCCGTTTTCTAGTAGGTACTATCACTGGTGTAAGACGATAAAGTGGAGTAAATGCCATCATGGTAAATTTTCAAATTTCACCTGGATTGTCTCGGATTCCAATTAAGGAGCGGACAACCATCATTATATTTTTAAAGAGCTTCATCTCATCATCAGAAATTAATTTATTTGACAATATGTTCACTGAGTTTTGGGTGATGAGTTGAAAATAATAAAGATATTTTTATTAAAAGAATTTCAATTTATACACTGAAAATATATTTTCATAAATTATGTGTCACTAGTTTCGCAAACATGATTTTTGACAAAGAAAATATATCTTAAAGATGAAACATTCACATTGCTTTTTATGTGGTGAAATGCTAGCATGACACCTTTTTGTATAATGCACGACATGTTTTGCTGAAGACCAGCCAATAGCTGCTTTTCGTTTATCGTACTCATGCATGATGGTGTTGCTGCTGAGATGAGCGGGAATAGTTTATGAAAGCCAAAATAAAAACTAAAGTACTGTTGAGAGTTATTTGCTCATACTTATTATTCAAGTAACTTCTCACGAGTCACCATGACCTAGTGAAATCAATAAAGGATTTAGTAACATCTCTCTTCCCAAAAATATAGGGTTGAATCCCATGTCAGACACCTTAACAAAAAGTTTGGCAACGTGATTGCGCCTTTTTTTTATTACATTTCTAGTCGATATAGTATATCTGTCAGTCATTTATGCTATCAATTCTTTTAAATTTGTTACAACATTATCGTAGCTCTTTGTATTGTTTTCGTACAAAGCACGAATGTTCTTTCTGTGTCAACAAATGATTCGTGTTGGTGATAGATGTTCGTGTGCCATTTATTAAGAAGGTAGCTTCATAAGAAGTATAAATCAGTTTCGTTGTAGAAAGCAACGAATAGATTTGTTAGTTCTACCTTTGATTTAGTTATATAAACTAAAATTAATTTTCAGTGTAGCGGAAAAAATTTCATATAAATTTCGATGATGATGATGTTGGCGACTGCATGCACCTTAAGTGCTTGAGTATGCTTGTTATTTTCAAACTAGAGGCAGAACGTGTGTTGAAATTACCTTTTATTTTGGCGCTTACTATGGTAAAAAGCATGAAAAGTTTTAGCAAATATTATATAATCTTTGAATGGAGCCTCATCAAAATTAAACCTATAAACAAAAAACCATCAAGCTTGGCAACATCGTTTTCGACGCATTCAGTTATGATTTTGAAACTTGCTTGCAAGGTCAATCATTTTTTTCAAAGGATTAACGCAACATAATCGTCTCGCAATAGATTACCAGTGTTCATTTGATTGACAGTAACCGAAATATTTCCAGGCAATTTTTGGGCAAATAGGAAAATCATCCACCACCCCAAGGACAAACTTTGCAGTTTGTTGACGATGGTTCTTTGTTGGAGATTTGTGTCCGGGACCAGGGAACGAGTCTAACGAGAACAGTCCTCAGAATTCTGTGAGAAGTTTTTTGCGCATTGTTTCCGTCACGAACAAGAAAAATAATTAAGTCTGTTTAATGATGAGACAATTTCGTCGGCAATAGCTAGTAGAAGGATGAAACTTATTCGCCATGCTCAATTGAAGATTTATTTTAATGACAGCGCTAACAGGAATGCCATGACAAAAGGTGAACACTTTCCTGTTCTCAAATGCAATTTTAATTATAGCGATCATTGAGAGGCAAATCCAGCTCCCGCGAAAAACCTTTCAGCGCGAAGAAAACTCATTTCCAGCCCGGTTTCCGATGAATTTCCCCTCGAATATCGTTTGACAGTTTTGAAAAGAAAAGCACTCTCCAGAGAAACGAACTCTGGGATAGAAATGAAACGATTTCTCGGAATCCACTTAAGAGCACCAACCTGCCTTCGCATTTATTGCCATTCCGTCGTTGTTTGCGTGGTTGGGTTGTTATTCGGGACGAAACGGGGACGAAAAAACTTAATAGCAGATAGGCGGCACAATCGGGCCGAAAGAGGAAGAATTTGATTGCGGATGTTTGGGGCTTTCGACATGTATCATCGGTGCTCAGAGGTGATTTAAAATGACGAACTCCTACAATTTGCGAAGAAAAACGAAAACATTGCGTGCTGGATTGATATGAGCAAACAGGACACAGGACAGACTCTGAGGGCGGTGGTTTATTTCGAGCAGCTAACCTTCAACTAGGAAGCATTGCTAGTTCGGAGTTCGGTGGAACTTGTTGAGGCTTTCGTCGAAAATCATACGACGGTTGTATAATGCGCTCCACTGAGGTGAACCATTCCTATTGCGTTTCTGATATAAATAGTAGGATATTCTATTTTGCCTTTGTTGGGTAATATTTGTTGTCAACCTAGGAAGTTGACGGGATCTTAATCGATGAGTTTTTATTATTCAAAGGAAGATATGATAATGGATTTTGCTAATACTATCTTCATTTAAAACTCTTGATTTTCAATTATCTGTTTTTGTTCGGTCTCAAATAGGTGCTTTCAAGCTTGTTGCGCCAGCACAAAAAAAAACAGGCATTTCCGGTTTCGTAACTTTATTTCCCGTAGTTGTAGAAAACGTGATGAAGAAGAGTTATAATATCCCTTGGGAGAAATAAGTAAACAATTTGTTAGACTTAGTTGTTTTAGCCCAATATCATGGCAACTACCTTATGGTATAACATAAATAGAATATTTCGTTGCATTGTGTGTAATCTTACTTAATCATAAAATCCCTTAGTGATGATTACTGTGATTACTTCCGTTTAGTGCTTCTGTGCTACAATTTGCCCGTGCTGTCAACAACCATCCGTGTTTACTGAATTTTGTATGTATCTAGACTGTAGAAATTTGTTTTAGAATTAGGTTAGTTTGTAGTTTCATCTTCATTCTTGCTTTCATTACCTGGTATTGTATAAACAGTTCGATAGCTATAGCACTAGATTTATTAACGACTCAATTTAAGCTAGATTTAGATTAATAAATGAATAAAGAAAGGTATATTCTTTTCGTCTAGTATTTGAATATCTAGTAAAAAAACTCTTTTAGTGCAAAATTCTCATAGTAGACCAAAAAGTCTAGCATTCACAAGGTACCTCGCAGTATAGTCGGAAAACGCGTTGGTTTTCCAATCGATAAGTCAAAGGATCGATTTTTCGAAGTTTCGAAGTTTGTTCGACTCTCCAGGAGCATAAATCTATCATTGTGATTGAGAAACTAGGAACTGAAAATTGATCTATCATTGTGCTTTAAAACACTATACGATTGGATTTGGTTGGGATGACAAAGAAACCTTTTAATCAATAACTTTGAATGTGCTTCAACTGACTAAACTTACCAACCAGAACAAGGCCGGGGTGGTTTCTGCTATATACAGAAGTTATCCCAATTCTTTTCGGTCCACGGCCGAAATTGTCCTTTTTTTGTGTGACATAATTAATGTACGATCCCTTAGAAGAACAGCACATTTTTAAACATTTTTAAACAAGGTGACGTCTCCAATAAAACACAAGTATCGGAAATGCAAATGATCAATACAACAATATAACTCGAAAGAATAGATCATTAGTGCTAGAAGTAATAATCTCCAATAATTACAATACTAAGGTAAAACAATATAACTCCAAAGAACAGCACATTGAAAAAAAAAATCCTTCAAAAACTTCAAAACAAAGTTATATCATTATATCTCAAGAAACAGGTTATGTTTGCAAGAAGGCAAAATATCCAGTATAAATTCAATTGGGCGATGCAAGAATAATAAATACAACAAAACAACTTCATGTTTAAAAGAAGGAGACATCTCCAATTATAATACATGATCCCAACGATAATAACAATATTAGGGTAGAAGAACGTTACTCAAAAGAACAATTTCTGTTTAAAGAAAACGAAATATTTAATAACGATACCATTCCTCAGAACATCCATGATCAGTACAAAACTATGACTCAGAAAAAAATCTGATGTTTAAAAACAGCTAAATATGATATAATAGTACTAGTAGCCAAAGCACAACTTACCAAAATAACTCGAAAGAACAGTTCGTGTTTCAAAACAGGGAAAATATCCAATAACATTTCAAGTAGCCCAAGTGCCATTAATCAGAATAAGAATATAACTTGAAGGAACAAATAATGTTTGAAAAAAAATGTAAAATCTCCAATCTCCAACAATAAAGGGTATATTCGATAAAAATGGCACACAGAAAATCTTCTGTAACTTTTGAATCGTATGAGTAAAAAACCTAGAAATTTAAGTAGATCTTATCCATAGTGTATTATTTACATCTGCCAAGTTTCATAGTAATACATTCAGTAGTTCCAGTCATGTCGTCGAAACAAGAAATTGTCCGTGAGAAAATTTTGTGCACTCACAATCAAAATCCAGGTCCCACCGGTGGATTGCTAAAAGGCTTGGAATTGCAAATACAACTGTGTCTCGTGTAGTAAGAACCTTCAAGGAGCGTCTGAGTGTCCAAAGAAAGGAAGGGAGTGGTCGTAAAAGTGGTCCAATCGACAGTAAAATGGCCAGGAAAGTCGTACAACAATTCAAGAACCGTCCAAACATGTCAATTCGAGATGTCGCTAAAAAGTCTAAGGTGTCAGTCGGTTTTGTGCAGAAAACCATGAAGCGTGCTGGGTTACATGTTTACAAAGTGCAAAAAGCCCCAAACCGGAATGAAAAACAAAACATCACTGCGAAAACCCGCGCCCGGAAACTTTACACGAAGCTGCTCACCAAATCCGGTTGCATCGTGATGGATGACGAAACATACGTCAAGGCTGACATCCGTCAACTTCCTGGGCAAGAATATTTCGTTGCCAAGTCGAAGTTCGATGTTCCGGAGGATGTTCGAAAGAAGAAACTATCGAAATTTGCAAAAAAGTTTCTAATCTGGCAGGCGATTTGCGGATGTGGTGAAATAAGTGCTCCCTTAATCACTTCCGGAACAATAAACGGTGCGATTTACGTGGAAGAGTGCCTTAAGAAGCGTCTCTTGCCATTCATTAAGAAGCACAAGGGATCAACTCTGTTTTGGCCTGATCTAGCATCCTGCCACTACGCTCGAAACGTATTGGAGTGGTACCGAGCCAACGGAGTCAATTTTGTGCCAAAGTATATGAACTCACCAAATTCCCCGGAACTTCGTCCAATTGAAAAATTCTGGGCAATTATAAAAACGGAACTTTGCAAACATCCCAAAACTATAAAAACAGAGCTAGAATTGAAGAAAATTTGGGTAAAAACAACAAAAACACTGGGAAAATCGGTTGTACAAAATTTGATGGGTGGAGTGAAAAGGAAGGTGCGGGCATTCGGAATGGGAGACGAAATTGAATAAAACAAATGTTGTAAATCAAAACTCATTAGTAGTTCTTCATTCACTGAAAATTTCAAGAAATGTGTGTGCCATTTTTATCAAATACACCCTCTAAAAGGGTACAACCACATGGAACATTCCGACATGTTCAGAGTTGTATGCATAATGTCAACCGACCTTTATGCCAGTCGACTATTATATTTATCGACCATTATGCCAAACAACCACTAGCCAAAGGACCATTATTCCCAGCGGCCATTATGTCAATCGACCATTCTGCCATATTGTTATTATACCAAACAACTTTAGGCCAAATAACCATTTTACCAAACGGTCTTATGTCAAACAGCATTATACCAAACGACTTTAGGCGCAATGACCTGTCTAAATATCTAGTCTATAGGGAAGTGACTGACGCAAAAAAGTTATACCATAATATACAAAAGTTGGGATATCCCCTGGGTTGAAACGGCCATCCTAATAAGCCCCCTTTAAATATTACGTAACGCAAAACAGTAGATTTTTGAATACCCCCTACACCCTCGTATTATATTTGATCTAATACAGACTTACTTCAGGCAACTCATAATTGAGCGCAGATTTATTACTTACCAAGCTTTTATATGTTGATCTGGTCTTCATTACCAAATTGGGCATTGCTTCCCAATACGTGGCGACTATGTCGCGAGGCAGAGTTAATTTTTGGAGATATTAACCTTCCCTACATCTCCTAGCTAATGTTTCGCCTTATTTTGCGTCAGCGATATAGTGTTTTGTTTTTGCCGATGATAAACTGGTGCCTAGAACACTAGCCACTGGATCGAGGATAGTCCGCATTTCTGGCCAGTCTATTTACGACAATTTATTTTACGCCATAAGAAGGCCACGTCAGGGATATTTATTTTAACTTTTTCGATTTTGTTGGCAGTTCATCTCCGTCCTTGAAAAATCCCTTTTCCATTGCCAACTCGCAGTGCATGCTGCGAAAATAGCGTACGAAATTTTCCGAATTGTTATTCTTTTGGAAATATGTCCACCTGTCATTGCCGCTCAACCTACACGCTTAGAAAAAAGTACCCAGCGGAGCAGTTAAGTGTATTTTGGGTATAATCATGTTTACCTACCGTTGGGTTCAAATAACTTGGTTTTGGGTAAAATTTTATTCTCAAGTAAGTTACTTGTGCCCAAAGGTAGGTAAACATGATAATACACTCCCACTTAATTGTACTGAGCGACTTAGTGGAATTGTATTTCTAGAACGATTCCACGCCAAATCGGTCGGTCACCAAACTCAACTATCTTCGATTTTGATAAAACTTGGTACACGTCTTCGGTATGTTGAAAAAAAAAAATCCACTGGTGTTAAGATTATTTGGATTCAAGAGTAACTTTAGAGATGGGTGTATGTTTTTTTTCCAACATTTTACTTGAAAAATCGTAGTTCAAAAACCATTACATTTAGAGAAAAACTTTATACGAGGGAGTTGTAGAGAACTAAAAAGGCTTTGTAAAAAAAATGTACACTGAAAAAAAAAAATTTTTTTTTATAAAGAAAAATCGAAAATAAATACTAAAAATCAAATTTAAAAAAAAAACATATTTTTAATATTTTTCAAATTTGTTTTGTGGAAATTTGAGGAAAAAAGACACGTTTTGAAAAAAACTCTAGGAAAGACGCTCTTATAATAAAAAAGTTTTCCGAAGAGCGAACTTTGGTGCGTATTTCAAATTTTGGTTATTCATTATTATAAATGAAAATTAATTATACAATATGATTTTGGAGATTATTAAAAACAATAATGATTATAATGATAAATCACCTGAACGCAACCGTTTTCGAGATTTTTCGGATTTTATTTCAATAGAATGAAAAAACCTCAGAAAATTCGCTCTTTTCTAAAGTTAATCGAGATTTCCACCAGAAATGATAAATTTTCCAAGATCTTCATATTATAACGTTTACATTACTCTATTGTCCTCTTTTCTTTTGATATCAGGATGATAAGAAGACTCATTTGAAAAGAACAAGATAAATAGCACTATTGTTTTAATATTGCAATCAATATATTTATAATTGTTTTATGGCTGTATCGGTCGGGCCGCTCAGAGAATGAAGGGAGCGAATTTGCTAAAGCGATGAAAGTAACAGCGAGATAGATGTCGCAGGGGCGACAAGTGTGAAATGGACAGATGATGAAATTATGCGGAGGGTCATATAGAAGAAGCATATTAATCGAACTGCTGACTATTTTGCCAAGCTCCAACGATGTTAGAGGTCGGGTGTAGTGTGTGAAAACTACACTCCGAACAGTTCGGTGATGTAGCGATGAAAGTAACACATATTGTTTAAGGTAGGTAGACAAATAGCAGCTATAACGTATGTCAGGTATATCTTCTCATAAAAAAACAGCTAATGTACGCTGCCTGTAAACTACCAGAGATGTTTTATACCTGCATTTCCAAAGGTACCACAGCCAATATATATGCTCATACATAGTCGCATTCATCAGTAAAATCTATCTGAGTGAACTGAAAATGGAGTTTAACATGAATGAAGTGTTGTATGCCGTTTCCCACTAAACGGTGCTCAAAAAACCTTCGTAAATTAACCGAACAAAATGTCAAAAAACTCAAGTTTATGGGCAAAACACATTTGGACACTTCTTTGATGATTTGTGATAATTGTCGTTTGCATTTAAATAGAACGGAACAATCCCATGCTGCAATTTCGGAGCCTAGTGAGAACCCATCAATTACTAACATTATGGATCCACAACCATCTACATCACGGCAAGTAGACTTGTATGGTCTCGAGGAAACGCCATCGGCAATATCATTAATGTCAGTGCCATCTGATAGCAGTGTGCAAGATTATTCAAGGCGCCATAATATTGAGCTATTTAACAAGGGCGTAGCTGGAATCAACGTTTCGCCAATATCGGCTAAAAAGTTCCTGAACGTAAATTATGCCCGCAAAAAGTTCAAAGATGTTTCAAACGGCATTCGGACACACATATTTGGGGATCAAGCGGAGGAGGATGACCTGGAACAATTGAAAGTGAAAGCAGCCGAATATGACGAAATAATCGCGCAGCTAAAGGACCGGTATGCTGATCCAGAAACTTCGAGGGACGATCAAGTAAGGATACTTCCGGTTTTACCACAATCTTGGACAAATCAAAGAGTAATGGCAGAATTTGGAATAACAAACAAGTACATCGTATCACAAGCTAGATTCCTTGCAAAGCACGAAGGTGTTTTAGCTGCCCCTAACGACGAAGAAGGCAGGATTCATAATATATATAACAGCAATCAATAGTTTATATAATGTTTATGTAATATTATCAATGACCGAGACTAATAAATGGTATATATAAATAAAAATCCAACCATAATTCATTATTTTTGTCTTATAACTTTAAGTGAAGCTTTTTCAATCGACGAGCTGTTAAGAGTAAGTAAGAGGCACATACATGTGTTTTAAAAAGGCTAAAAACACAAGAGAAATAATCGTTAGCTATTGTTGTTTTAATATCACGAGTAATTTATAAAAAGGGCGTATTTTTTTAGGTTTTGAAATTTTATTGAAAGAAAATCAGAAATATCTTGAAAACGGTTGCGTTTACGTGGTTTATCATTATGATCATTATTGTTTGTAATGATCTCCAAAACCATATTGTAACATCAAAATTTATTTATAAGAATGAATAACCAAAATTTGAAATATACACCAAAGTTCGCTATTTGAAAAACTTTTTTATTATAAGAGCGTCCATCCTAGAGTTTTTTTTAAAACGTGTCTTTTTTCCTCAAATTTCCCTACAACAAATTAAAAAAATATTAAAAATATTTTATTTTAGATATTTTATTTTTAGTAATTATTTTTGATTTTTCTTGATGAAAAAAAAAATTTTTTTTCTGTGTATATTTTTTTAAGAAAGGCTTTTTAGTTCCCTACAATTCCCTTATATAAAGTTTTTCTCTAAATGTAATGGTTTTTGAACTACGATTTGTCAAGTAAAATGTTGGAAAAAACACATACGCCCATCTCAAAAGTTACTCTTGAACCCAAATTATCTTAACACCAGTGGAATTTTTTTTTTTCCAACGTACCGAACTCATGTGCCAAGTTTCATCCAAATCAATGATGATCGGGTATGATTTTTGGGATTTCCGGCACATTCTGGATGGAATCCCTCTCTAGATCTTTTTCTCAGACGGAAATGTTACTCAATATTCCTAAAAAGTGGATCTACTCAAAAATTGATCCACTTTTTACGAAAATTGAGTAATTTTCTTGATGAAAAAGGGACAGTAATACGTGTAAAAAAAGGGCAAAAGGGACAGCAATACGTGTACACCACACACCTATTTCATTTTAGGAAATGAACTCCCGCACCATTTCTCGAAATTTTCACTTGCCTTGTGTAGCCATTTCTTTCGAATTCCACCTGGTTTTTGAATTACCGAACACTTCATACGCTAGTGGTGACTGCCGTCGAACTGACTTTTTGTTCGCAATCATTTACTTTACCGTAAACGGCAAAGGGAATTTGTGCGAAAGGGAAATGTGAAAAAATGAGAAGGAAGCAGGGTGCCTCTACGAGAGAGGATTTGCTCCAAGAGAGTGCGAAAATGAATTTCGCTTCCTATCCTATAGTACTATATTCGTTCCACTGTGCACGAGTAGGCAAGAAGGTGAGAAGAAGTATGGATTAATGAATATTGTACAGGGAATGGCCAGGGTTGCCACATTATTTTTCATTCCCATCCCTAATTTTTTCCAAAAAAATCCTTTTGATGTGTGTTTAACTGTAAAAATCTTGACAAAAATCTTTGCAACAAACTTTGTATTATAGAAGTATAATGTAAACTTGTTAGGTGCCTGAATGCTGATGCACTTCGTTTTAAAATGCAAAATAAAACAAATATAGGGTATGTGTCCCTTAACTCAGCCTATTATGCAATGATCGATTACATTTTTTATTATTACTCATACAGTTTTTAAGCTGTAAGCGAGATTCAACTAGTTCGACACTTGTTAAGATATGTTTGACAAGATATTTGATAGTATGTTTCATGAAAAGTTACACAACGCTTTTTATTAAGTCAGAAACATTCGAGGAATATGGATTTAATGTCAGTCTGTTGACGCCAAATTGGGTCTATTCATGGATGCAACTTCGTCCCATTCGATGGATTTATTACTAAATGCAGTCTTTCGATAGTTTGTTTTCTCCAATTTCATGAATTAAGGCATTGCTAGCTGTACTCGCTCTACTTAACACAACATTTCACAAAACAAACTAAAGTTAAACTGCTTCGACGAAACACTTGGGTGATGTTAATTTATGATTTTTCAGGTAATCATTAATGAAAACATTATTACTCACTATACAATGTTTTTGTTCCTTCGGTTTGTGAACAGATGAGCCATTTAAATAATCACGACCGCAAGTTCATGCATTTCCACTTGAAATTATACCAATAACAACCTTTTCACTACGTTATTGATACAACAGGCCATAATTTGGAACATATAAAAAAATATGTCCCCAACATTGGGTCTACGATTTTCTTGTAAAATCATTGTTATTTTAGCTATGTGAACAGTCAGTTTGTAACGTTTAACTATTTTCTGCACATCCAGTTTGCATTACTTGCTTTATCGATTCCATTAAGCCAAATTTAGATCACTTGAAGATCGTGTAGATCGTCTGTTCAGCTTAACCAGTGAAATCATGATGCCCCAAAAGTTCAAGAAATCAAAAATTACGCGGAAGTGAACAACTATAAGTTGATTAATATTGTCTCAATTGCTTCGGAGTACATCGATCATCCTTAAAGCAACATGATTTTGTTGATTATCGCTAAATTAATGACACATTTGGTTCATAGGCTGAATGAAGGAGCTAGGCTAACATTGAACCCCCTTACCCTATTTTCATCAAAGCACATTTATTCTGATGAGCCGATACAAAACGGTATTTTCAATAGGACTTAAGTGCACCTATCGGCTTCGCTACTTAACCCTACAGCCAAACGGATCTTCTTTCTACAGAAAATTAGTAGTACAGGAGTTAGAGGAAAGTTCACCATGAACTTTCTTAGTTTCCAAGTCATCCGATTCTTCCAGCTCGATGACCTTGCAGATGATTGCCATCATCAGTTCACAATGTATGTTCCCTAAAGCTTTCAAATAAGTTCGGATAAAGTTTGATAATGGAATTGAATTCCTTCAAAATGTGCTGCTTCTTGGGGTCAACGCTCGATGCAGTAGTCAGAACTCGGTTGATTAACTTGGTATAGAAAACACAGAAGATCGACTAGAAAGCCTTTTTCCTGGTAAAAAGGCTCCACCAAACTGCAGCGTTTTTTTTTTTGCCTCCGCCGCAGCGAAACAATCGCCGCGGTGAGATTACATGGCGGCTTATGGGAGCGCACAAACCAACGCGATTTAAAAACGCATCGCATCGGTTTGCGCGCTCCCATAAGCCGCCATGTAATCTCACCGCTGTGATTATTTCGCTGCGGTGGCACAAAAAAAACGCTTCAGTTTGGTGAAGCCTTCATTGAGAGTTCCGGATCTAGCCATCTCTCCTGCTGCTACCCTTTACCCCTGCTATATTCCCGAATTCTTACAAAGATGTTTCTCGAAATCAGAAGCTTCGAAATTCTTCCGATCTTTGAGGTGATCATCACAAATATTAGCAAAGAGAATTATTAGCGATACCTTAGCAGATTGCAAATTTTCGAGAATTCCAGAGCTTCTGACTGTAAAATACGGTTCGTTTTGTTGATACGGTGTAATACAATGCTTCAGAAATGGAGTAGCAACTGCATTATCGGGTCATTCGGATTGTTGCAGTTGGATAGGAAGAAGAAGAACAACACGAGCTCCGAAAATTGTTTCAAATTCCTTTTTACAATTTGAAGTATTTTGTGTAGAATTTTATGTAACAATGCTTGCAGAAATCCTAAACAAAAAGAAAAATTCTACAAACACAATTTTTTAGGTTGAGAATTACATATATAAGATTATGAAATCCGCACAAACAAGCCTTCTTGGACCTTCTCCAAGAATTACTTCACGAATTACCTTACAATTTTTGTGTAGTTTTTCCAGGTGTCCTCCAAGGATTCTTTTCACTAGACTTCAAAAAACGCTACGATGAAGTATTTCCTGAAACAACTGAAGGAATCCCTTGAGGAATGCCTGTAGAAAAGTTAGAAGGAATATCTCGATATCTGAGAACGTTTCAAAGAAACTTTGATCCATGGGCCTAAAACAGCGCACTAAACGTAGTATTGATAAAAAGTTGGATACTAAAATGCATTTTTTAGCAAATTTTAAGCAGCCAAAATTTCCCAAAAATCTTAGAAATCTTGAATCTTATGATAAAATTGTACATGTGGCAACCTTGTGAACGGCACAAAACGGAGAGCATGAAATTGAATGAGCGTTTGTGTTGACTCCGCCTGAAAAAAAGGATTGGCAGAAGCCATGCTCAAGGACCATTTGGATGGCCTAGATTATCCCAGTTTGGCTGAAAGCGTAGCAAAATTGTGTGTAGCCCGAAAATCTATAATTACTACAGTAGATTATAAGTTCTGTACTCACGGATGGTTTGCATGATCTTAAACATTACAAAATTATCAAATCATATTTTCTAATATGTTTGAATACATATTGTGACAAATACAATAGATTTTTGGCCCTGAGCTGATACCTCCCATCGTAGTCACTCAAAGACCTTTTGAGTGATTTCGTAGCTTGTCCGTGGGATGAGATTCGAACACGTGACTTTGATGCGAGAGGTATGGATGTTCACCACTATGCCGGAATTGCTCTATTCCATAAAAGCTATTGCTACAATTGTAAACGCGAAGTTCTGAACTCGAGTACATTTTGGATAACCTAGAACATTCCAGGAGAATACAAAAATGCTTAACGTTTATCAACGAGAATAAACCGTATGAATATTCTTGAACAACGCGTTACACTTTTAATAAGGAATTATTGTTTTCTTTCTGTAAGTATCACATATTCTAGTCATTTTTTCACTGCCACGTCGTAGAACGTTTATATAAAGGCACTAACATCAGGTGTGATACTGGCGGGTTTTGCTGCAATTCACTCCTTGACTTCTTACTTTCAATCTTAGGGAAAAGACTTAAAGTACACTTTTGATTTTCGTGGCAACTTATGTTGTTGTTTATCCATATACTTAATGGAATGAATAACCAAAATATCTGTTTTGATAATGGTATGATAACTCAATGTAATTGCAACATCTTCGAAAAGGGTGAATGTTATCTGACTGTTCGAAGTGGAGCACATACTCATACAAAAGTGTTACTTAAGACGGACGTTGACAAGCTGCTGTATTATAAATAGGACGTGGAGGGCCCCCTTAGGATAGAGCATTTGAAGCTGTAGAATAAATCTTTCCATGTGGTTTATATCAATACCAGTGTTTGGTGAGTCATACACAATATCCTAGGGTTATCGTTTTCTAGTTAGCTCTTTGTCTGCATAGTTCAAAGATTTCAAATACGGCACATCAAACCAGCCACTCTAATTAAAAGTTTGTAGGTGGGTGTAATGCGAGGTGATAAGTCGATTGTATCTTTCATACCAAACTATAAATTAATCCTTATAAAAAAAAGGAAAAAATAAAAAAAATAACCCTCTAGATAGGAGGTAGACCAGTTCTCTTAGATGTTTCAAATTAGTTCTTATTCGAAATATTTTAAATTTGGGATAACAACTAAATCCCAAGATGCAAAGTAGACTGTAGGGTTCCGGCAAGTTTTTTTTTTTGTTTTTTTTTTCGTTTATGGTTAGTTTAGAATTACTCAAACTTTTAGTCAGGGAAACGAAAAATCGTAATGAGGATATCATTTATTTTACTTACTCTCTGCAAGCGGTTTCGCAACCACCATGGCCGCAAGCGGATGTGAAATTCAAGTACCTGATGGAATTCAAGCCCCACGCACGCGGCTAACGTAACACCGTGAGGCAACGAGTGTTCTTTCCGGATTTCAAGAGTTGAATTCTGCCCAAGTCAAACTCAACAAATCAATAATGGGAAAGAAGATGGTATGTATGTTTAAATTGAACTGTACAGCCTAGCAGCCTACATGATAATCGGAAAATTAAGGTAAATTGGCATAAAACAACTTGACTGACTAACCCTTGTAACATACTCTAAAATGGAAGCTCATTAGATACTAATTCAATCTTTTGGGACTATAATTAGAAGATACCGCAGTGCTGTAAGTGGCCAACATAGGCACACGATTGCAATTAAGGGTTGTCTAGAAATATAGTTCGCTGTATGGAAAATAAATATTATGCATACTGTTGTTGTGTGTTGGGGTTGAATTCAGTATAACTAGTTGTCAACATAGACTACATCAAAGGCCTGAATGTCATCCCTAAGAATTATTGTTTGGTAATTTACACCTTTTTGAAGTCTAGTTACTACTGCATACGACCTGGAGATACAGGGGATAGACAAAATGATCGGGACAGGCAAATTTTTGATCAACTTTGCAGTGCTCTAACTTCATGAAATATTATCCGATTTCAATTGCTCAAGAAGCATTCGACTGAGAATTCAATGTAATTTTATGTTCTGGTAACAAAATTGGCAATGGTCACCGGATACCGGAGTTGTTCCGGGTTTCCGGAGGGGCTATTTTACATGTTGACTTTGCGATGAATTTTCGTACAAGATGACATTGTCAAACCTTTTTTTTCAGTAAACACACAAAAAAAAAAACATTTTCCAAGCGAATGAAAGGTCGATCACAGGAATCGGCCTTAAATTGACCGAGATATGGCCATTTCCGTGAAACAGGTTCTGATGAAGGGTCCTGGATGCGGTCAGTTCTTTATTTTACTTAAAACATGCTATGTCACTGCTTGTTTTCTTGTTTTTTACCACAAAGCTTATTATAAACGAAAAGTGGATCTTTGGCAATATTGACCCCTCCCGGAACCACCGGAACGACCCCGGGGGAACCTGTAGTAGGGGCCAATTACGATTTTACTCGAAAGCATGCCGTGCAGCAGCTCTATCTTCATGATTTTTCATAAAAATGATTTTTATACACTTGAGAAGGACATTGGCTACATTAGCCACGCCCTGGACCACCGGAAAGACCCCGGGGGAACCTGTAGTAGGGGCCAATTAAGATTTTACTCCAGAGCATGCCGTACAGCAGCTCTATCTTCATGATTTTTCGTAAACATGGTTTCGATGGACTTGGGAAGGCCATTGGCTACATTAGCCATTCCCTGGATTGCTGGAATGGCCTTCGGGAGAACCTGTAGCAGGGGCCAATGACGATTTTACTCCAAAATGTGAACTATACGATTCACTAGCTAGCCTGAACCAGCTTCCTGGTAGCTTAAACGATCAATTTATTTAGCTTTGGTTCGGATATGCAAGAAATAATTTGATGAAGTATAGGGAAGAGTGGGTTTTATTAGTAGCGAGTGAGTCCTCCGTCCGCATCAAGAACGGAAGTTAGAGCACTGCAAAGTTGATCAAAAATTTGCCTGTCCCGATCATTTTGTCTATCCCCTGTAACTTCAGCACTGGGGGCTTAATTGGAGCTTCCATTTTACGACTGCATAACAAAACTTCATCGCGAGAGGATTGAAACAGAAATTTTGAAAAATACTACGGTCCAATACTAAATATTTCAACTAGTGCTCAAGCGGCCAACATAGGCTAGTGCTTCTAAGGTATTGGTCACAGTAGAGGTGACGTTGGGAAAGGGTCTAGTCTTGACAACTAAGCTGTCAGCTGAAAGAAGAATTAATATGGAACAAATTTGTCCACGACAAAACGACTCAGCTCATCTTAAACTTCATATATGTGAGCCCATCTCAGCTCAAAATACAATGTTGATCTCTTTTGGTGAGTGCACTATCTATATCCAGCCCCACTTGTCATTTTCGAAACCTGATTACTCAGTGACTATGGTTACTTCTATGATCAGGTTCACTGAGACCGACACCAGCAAACTGCTTCGACGAGCTCAAAGAGTTCAAAGAGTTCAAAGAGAAGGCGAAAGCAATTCAATTCTACAAACTGTTCATTGATATACGTGGATTCTGGCTTTGGAGGAAGTGATTTAACATGAAATTTTGATGTAGAAGGAAATGTTTGCTCATCACCATGAGGCACCATACATACATCTTCTTCTCATCATAATCGTTACTTCCCGCACGGAGAATACAAAACATAACAATTAGATGACATTTTGGTTTACGTTCTAGTAATTAATAATAACGTTTCAAGTGACTGTAGGGATCTAACTGCAAAGATAATTTACATTCACTGCCTTGGAACATTATTCAAATCAATTCCGTAGCGTTCCTCGACTTAAACATTAAAAAAACGGCGTATAATATCTATTGACGCCAATTCAAAGGCCATTTGAATTTAAACTGTCAACAGTGGGTATTTATGATCATTTGCTTCGTTTTGACAAAATGGGATTGATGATGGGTGTTATGTACAGAAGACATGTTTATGCAGTTGAGAATTCATCAATTGTAAAGATGAGTTACCGTAAGCGCAAGTGAAGGTTTTTATAGACGAAATATGAAACAAATATGCCGAAATATGCCTTGAATGTCACAAAAACAAGTTATAAATGGTTTGTGGTTGAGAATATTTATTACATCTTAAATTTTTTTATAAGCATGGATAAATTAAATAGATTTTTTTTCCGAACAAATATAAACAGGTTATTCTCATAAACCAAGATTAGATATATTATCGAGAAAGTAATATACAATTTCGATCCCAAGTCTACTCGTCGAGTCCGAAAACTAAATAATCCATTACTTTATGCCCAAACTCCCGCAGCAACGAACGTATGTCATCATCTCAGAAGCAATGAACATGAACAAGCACGAACATCTTTAGTAGGCTCGAAGTCCGCTGGAATGGGCAGAAAATAATTACCAACCCAAGTCGACCGAATTCCCCCGGACGGACTAATGCGAAATAATTCGGGCGATTACCTCTGCCGGTTCGATTGGAAGGAGACAAATTCGGACACTCAACCGATTGCAATGGGTCAGAAATCTCCGGGGCAAATTGAATGGATTAGAAGTGTTTTTCTCGATCAGGTTTGATGATGGTTGGTCATATCTGTCGATTCCAATTGTGTGGAGAGCTTTTGCTAAATGAGGCGAGTATGCCAAGATATACTGGGCTCAAACAGAATCTTTTCGAGCTCGAGCTCCGAAACGGATGCTGAAACCTTGATTAATTTTCAATTAGCACGCATCGCACATACTGTTTGACCTACGAATTACAGCCAGCTCCAAGAGGAATCTTAATTAAATTCAGCCCGGAAACAAGTCGCCGTTCATCGAAGCATGGCAAACGAAGGAGAAAATCAATTCCTGTTATTCCCTTCTAGATGCATCAGATACCCCAATATTTGGGTTTTTTGCCAGCATCGGGATGGCTTCAGGATGAAATGACCCCTCTCTACCCTCATCGCTTTCCACATTCAGCTGCCGATCAGTGTCGCTTTGAGGGATGTGCAAAATAAGGATCTCGAACGTCCTCTTCCTCCTGCTACACCTCAGTAACAATTACTGCTACTATGGCCGAACGTCCTTGGTCAGTTATATTCCCCCAACTGAGTCAGCGTCATCTCTTCTTGTTCATCATGTGGCGTACGAAAATGAGCATGAAAATCATTCCCAAAAGATAGGATGGCAGCTTCTTCCCCCTTCGTTTTGCAAGCGCACCCATCCATCCTGGAAAGAAAAAAAAACAGAGTAGGAGGAATCTATGGCAAGAAGGGACCTGAACGTATAAATTTCCCTTCAAATTTGAACGCAGAATGGACTACTGCTAGCAACGCACTCGGGCGGGGGTGGAAACTGCGATATTGCGTTTCAGAAATAGTCCGCACCAATCTGCCAACCGTATGCATTGCAGAGTATGGATGCCCACCCGCAGCTCCAGGAAAACCCACTTGTAGAGTGTGTATGCTGCATGCTTATCAAATGCATAGATTCACGTTTCGAGCCGATCCTGGAAAAATGTTTCTGTCGAAAAATGGAATTTCGGAGCTGATTTGGCTTCCTCCTCCTATCATGCTCCCAGGTTTGGGTCTACCGTCCTCGTATTGGGTGGAAATCGTTTCACTGGGTTATCGTGATACACCCGGATTTGGGAATCGTTCAAAGCAGCAGCAGCGCGGTGAACAAAGAAGGCAGGTCTCCCGCAGTAGCTGAATTGGAGCGTCGGTTGATAGGATTTTATAGGGTGCTTCGTTTAGAATAGCATTTACCACCGCCCACTCCCCCACTGCCACCAGCGTCCTTGCAGGACGAAGGCATCATATCCCCTGTTGCTCGAGCTACTCCCGCTGCTGCTGCTGCTGTTGCTGCTGTTGATGGTGATAGCGATGATTCAAATTTGGAGAGGCAGAGAAGCGTGACAGGAAACGACGCAATTCAATCTACGGCACATGAGGGAGAGGAGGCTCCGACGGCAAATGACGAAACGGCCTTTCCTGCCACTGGACGGCCGGGAGTTGGTGGAGCCATCCATGGACGAAAACGCCGGCAGATTTTAGATGCACGCATTCGCTCACGAACACACGGCTGATAGTGCGAGCGCTCACGCACACAGTTCCGTTATTGGACGATTAGGCAGAAATCCGGCACTTTCCTCTGAGCGGAAATCGAAGGCAGAATCGTGCTGGGAATGCTATTATTTGTGGTGCAAACCTCGGGTTGGTTTGATTCGACGATTTGTTTTTGTGTAGGACAGATCTTTGTCTTTTTAAATGAGTCAGGTGAATTTTACTTTGGAAGAATGATGAATTCCTTCAAAAGCGAAAGAAGCAAATTGAGAATTATTGGGAAACTAATGTCTCCTTTATAAAGTAAATAATGTACATGACCTACTGAACTGATAACTCACTTAAAATATAAATTGAACCATCAAGTTTTGTATTGTTTTGATTCGAAGATTATTATTCATCTGAACTTATTCACGCATCACTTTATCTCGCACGCATAACTTTCTCCTAGTATTTTTTTTTAATTGATATCACCTCGAATAAAAAATTCTCATAGATTTACAGTTCAATATATTCTAACCATACAATAGAATCTATAGTATGTACAATTATAAGTATTGCTCACAACGATAAGACGTCAAAACGAGTTATTGTTACCACAATAGAATCTAATGTAAATTGAGACATCGATAATAGAAAAGGGGGGTTGTTATGTACCGTAACTGTAGAAAAAATCATTGTTTTTCGAACAAAATTTAGTCAATTAGTATTAATTGTATTGTTTCTTAATTGCTCAAAGTTCTAGCATATAGAGTGAATTGTGAATCTATTGTAATGACAATATGCATCTTTCTTACGTCGACCATCAGTGGAATCGGTTGAATCGGTTATGTCGATACGTTGTTCCATAATATTTTGTTATCGGGCGTAGCGTTTTGTCTATTCTTTCGGTTGCCTATTGTTCGTTATGCGTGTGATCGACTGAGCATGAGAAGTCGTGGTTCGCAAATAAACCACTGTCCCATTTTGTAGGTGATTCCAGCGGCATTCAGTGCGGTCCGAGTTAGCTCTCAAGCGTTGGGATGAATTACCTTGTTTTCCTAATGAAATACCACTATTACACTCTGTGAGTGGCCTCAATAGCATCCTTACTGTTGGTTTAATCGTTCCAAATTGGCTTTCCAGCATTGTAAAACGGCAGGGTAATAAAACATCAATAAAAATGGAAAAAATAACAATAAAAATATGTGAAACTTCCACTAAATTATTAAACACTGTGCCAACAAAAAAATAACAATTCGCACTAGAAAAACTTAGAAATAGCAATAAAAGATTGATAATTCAGATTTCAATAATTCATAAGTGACCGGTAAAACTTTCAAATAAGCAATGGAAATTAGTATAAACGCAATAATAAGCTAATAGTTTTCCGTCATAATAATAAGTTCTAGCGGTAAACATGTGACAAAGTCTTTAACTTCAACTCTTTCCACAAAATCGCAATAAAAAATCAAAACATTAGAAAAAAAAATTAAAAGATTTTTCTTTGGTTTCAATTGGAAAGATTTGAAAAATTTGAAGACTTTTGTCACATGTTTACTGCTAGAACTTATTATTATGACGGAAAACTATCAGCTTATTATTGCGTTTGATACTAATTTCTATTGCTTTTTGAATGTTTTACCGGTCACTTATAATTATTGGCGAAGTGAATAATCTATTTTTTCATTGCTATTTTGAGTTTTTCAAGTGCGAATTGTTATTTTTTTCGTTGGCACTCGTGTTTAATAATTTAGCTGGCACATTTTGTGAATTTTCAATACTCAATGTTCATTTATTAGTGCCAGTATATATTTATGTCATTGTAAAACATCTCCTAGTTTCCCAATGAAAAACCACTATCGCATTTTGTGAGTGGCCCCAATGGCATCCTTACTGTTGGTTTAAACCGGTCAAAATCGGCATTTTAGCATTATTTAAAATCACTTTGTTTTCCCATCGAAAAACCACAATCACACTTTGTGATTGGCCCCAATGGCATCCTTACTGTTGGTTTCAATCGGTTCAAATCGGAGTCACTCCTAATTTTGAAATATTTAACTTGACAGCTTATCGTTAACCAAAACGAACCCTGATGCTACCAAATCCTGTTATCCAAAATCCCAGTGATTACTCGTCGAAGTGCAGTGGATTCCGCGGCTTCCAATAAAATGAGCATCACGTCAACATACTCCTACCCTTTCCTTACTTGACCTGCATTCGGACCGGGCCAGCGCCGGTATTGCCTTAGTTTGGGATCACCTTTTTACACATTGAAGATATATAATAGTCCCAATCATCATCTGTTGGTTCTCTGTGTAATAACAGTTGATCTGGCAATAACGGAGTAGCAACCTCGGGCGGTCAATCACGCTCATGCTCATGTTCATGTAATGACAATATGCATTTTTCATTTATATGATTCATAAACAATAAGATTCATGGTCGGAAATAAGTTTTAATGTTATTTTATGTTACTGTATTGTAATTTTACGGTTATTTTTATCCGGGACGTGAACTGATTACGATACAGTCCCTTACATCATATTCTATTTTTGATAACATCTTATTCTATCTTTGATCCGGAATAATAATACCGTTCTTCTTTATGCAACGGGATATGTCTGTGGAATATGGAAAAAAACTATACATCTAACAGTATCAATTTTTGATTCCCAGTCGAAAATTAAAATTTAGTATAGTTGAAGTTTATCCAAGCTTTACCAGGAATATTCAGGAAGCGGTATTCAATTTTTTTTTGTTTCAGGATCATCCAAATGAATGATCATCTATTAAAAGTGTACATAAAAAGAATGCAAAAGACATAAATGATCACCAACAACTCATTTTAAGTCGGATATCATTCAAACTCTCAGGGAATAAATAAACACATATGACCAAATTTTTGCAAAGTTGGTTTATTCAACCTTTTCTCCTAGGCTAAATGCCCGCACCTTGTACTTACCGCTACCCATCAAATCCTGGGCAGCACTTGCACCATATTTTTTACACACTTTAATTCACGTTTTCTTCAAATCCTTCTCGTTTTTGAAGCCGAGTTTCCCTGTATTATCGAGCTAAAGTTCTGTTGGGCTCCAAATAGTGAATTGACAACTTTGAAGGGGGGTACGACCGACCTGTGGTCCTCATAAATACCTACCTCACACCTCCTCGAGTCATATGATAAAAAAAGACTTTTGACAATTTTCCATTCTCATACCTGGAAGACGGTCATCATTGTAAAAAAAATTAACATCTAAAATTCATTCTTTTACGGCTGTCATACATTGTTTTAGTTTTCTGGTACATAATGGATGCGCAAGTTTGTCTACAATTGCAACAAAACATCAGTCGGCACACATGTTATTTTCCGTTCATGTTATAATACCCCTTAACCACATATATTATCTTTTATGACATTGTTTATTCGTAACCATTACCATTCATCTTTATCATCATCATTACCATTTTAATCATTACTTGTGTTTCCATGACTAATATATTCACATTGGAATAATTTAATAATTGTTATATGATAGGTTATATCTATACTTTTTATTATTATAATCTTATATGTACAGTTATTATTTTGATCCTTTCTTCTCCTCATATGATTTAGAAATATCTATTGTCTTGAATACAAGAAGATTGCAATGGAATCTCTGGTAGGCTTTTGCACTTATTACTGAATGTATTTTTCATTTCCGGTTTGCGAATTAACATTTTACTAAATCAGCTCATGATCTGATTCGTGCAGTGCTGTGTGCCATTTGACTAGTGTCTGATTTTACAGTTCAATTCTTGTCTTTACTGTGTCATAACTCACAATCATAATATTTGATGATATTGTTTTATTGATTTCTCTTCATAGATTATTTAATCATTACTGATTGTAATTGGTGTCCATTTGTCTTCAATTCCTTTTCAAATGAATCTTTGCTGTTTCAGGAGCAACTCCCAACTCAGGAGCAATAATTATTGGGTCAACAAAACTAAAAGTGGATTGCTGTTATAAAATCAACTTAAAGCAGCAAATAGTGATCATGGCAACAGTAAATTAAAATGTATTAATGTTAGTTTATTACAACTTCAAATCACCTTTGTTTGGTGAATTTCTGCTATCGCTGAAAACGAACAGAAACGTGCATAAGCGTGACTCACAGAACTCTACTTATTACAATTTACAACATTTCTTGAATTTAAGGATCAACCGAATGAAGATCATGTATAATAGATACGAATGCTTGTAGTATTTTTCATTTACATAAATATATACACTATTATATAAATATTTCATGGAAATGGGAGGGACCATCAGGACACCCGATTGAAGCACTCTGGATGGAGAGAGTGGGAATGCCAACTTCCCATTGCTAACAGTTTGTGATTAGAGGGCGGGCTCTTCTCCCTGCCCAATGGAGCATTCAAGTTTTTATTTTTTTGGTTCGGGAGTAGAACCACCGCGTTCACTGAGTTGAACTTTTGTGGTAATCTTCATGTTAGATAGCTTGCTCTTTTTACCAATTGTTCAATCTTGTTGTTGGAAGGAGATTTTATGGAAACGGTATGGAACGGTGGAAACGTACACGTACACAAAATTGAAATTGTAGCAAAAAATGCAAAATTGCAATTTTGCAGTTTTTGCAATCATATCTTGAGAAATCCGCATGATTCTGAAAAGGCAAATTTGCCCATCATGTTCCTACAAAGCTTTTTATGGTATAAACAAAGCCATGCAAATGTGTGCAGTGGTTATCGCTGTGTGCTAGTGCCTCGACAATGCAGCAACCGTTGGGTTTTGTTCAACCGTCAACAACCTTCTCAATATGGTGAGACAATGGCTGCAGAACGCCGGTACGCCGTATGCCTCTGTTGCTATTCCGCTGTCAAGTGTTCTATTTCTGCACTCATCATCACCTCTATCGCCCTCTCATCAAGTCACCATGCGGTTTATGAAATAAACGAAGCCATGTAAGTGTGTGCGACGAAATTTGCTTCATTGTTGTAACGTTGAGTGCCTCAAAAACCGAAGAAACTGTGGGACTTTTATTCCCGTTCACCTCAACTTGTTGTGGTGACTGGATGGTTACAATGAAGAGCCGTCATGCTGACGGTCGCGGTTCGACTCTCGATAGCGGATGGAAATTTTTTTTTTGTGCGCCATTGAATTTACTACTACTAATCAACTGTACAACATCACGCACACATTGAATTTTTCCAATCGAATTGATGTGTTGCTTTTTTGCCCACGACCAATGTTGCTTTCTTTCTCCAAGTTGCGATCCATTACGAGAAATGAAACCAAATCATGCGAAATTGCATTACAATCTTGCTTTTTTATTTTGGGTGTATCTTCCTGGTCTGGTTTTTTTATAACGCAATTAAAAAACAAAACCCGTGCTGAATATTTCCGGACAAAGGAGGTGTCCAAATTCCCAAAAAAGTACTTGATTTGGCCGGCCATATGTAGTTGTGGTCCACTTTTGACTGGCACTATCAATAAGGATGTGTACGAGAAAGAATGTCAGCAACAGCGGTTGCTACCGTTTATCAGAAGCCACGACTCTCCAGCTCAGTTTTTACCTGATTTGGCCTCTTGTCACTATGCGGAAACTTTTCGAAACAAAGAAGAGAGCATGTGGTACCGATGATTTCAAGAAAAGATTAAGAATCTTCACGGTGGGTGTATTTTAGGATACCGTATGAAAATATATGACGGGTGTACCACAGAAAGTTTGTAAGTTTTAGAGAAGGAAATATTAATATATTAATCAACTGTTTTTCATGCAGATATACCTCTATTATTGTGAATGCATGATGTTGCATTATGTGTAATTTTTTTTGCTGCTATTATATTGATGTCCAAAATTTAACGTGAACAGGCTATATACAGGGTGGGTCCAAATAAGTGACGCTCGAAACAAAAACTTTATCTCCCATGAAAAGACAAATAATTTAACTGTTTCTTTGTTATTCTGTTTCTTTTATTTTATTGTTTATATGTACTTATTTTAATTTCGATTCTATCAGCTTCAACTTTCATTATTGCCCTTAGTTTTTTCAGAAAGGCATTACAAGCGGCACTCACCTGATTTCTGGGGATTTCATCCCATATCTTCTGTTTGGTAGCTTTGACTTTTTAAATACCCATTGGTTTGAAATCTTGAAAGTGAGCTTCTATGATTCTCCAAATGGAGAAATCCAGAGGATATGCATCTGGCGAAAAAGCTGGCCACAATTCCTTAGAAATGAAGTCTGGCAAATTTTTGGTGCACTTGGGACGGCGCAGAATATAGTTGAGACACCCATTTGCGGTTACCGAACATCGTTGAAGTATGCTTCTTCAAATGATTTTCCAGGATCTTTTATACGTAGTATGCTGCGTTGATTTTTACACCTTTATCAACGAAAAGCAGTGGTAGACGACCATCCCTAGAAATCGCTCTTCAAACCATGACCGAAGTATGATTTTGGAAGCGTTGAACTGCGCGAACTGAAGAAAGGATATTCTGAATACTCGCTGCATGGTCCCTGTGAATTTGAGCGTTGAAACTTTGTTGCAATATGAATTTTTTCTCATCCGAAAACACAATCATGGAATCACAGTGCCAACGAAGTAATTCGTGACAGCGAATGACTCTGTACATCTTGTTGGCTTCAGAAAGTCCATGCATTTTTCATCGTCTTTGAGAACTGATGACATGGAGACGTCAATATCCCGAGCCAATTTTTTTATGAAGAACGACAAGGATTTCGGCGAACTCACTCACGTATCGCCTTTACAAGCCATTTGGTACGTACACTGCGAGGACGACCTGGTTTTTTCTTTGGATCGATGGCTCCCCTCGTCCTCAATCTTCCATCTTCCTTCCGGGATTCGGCCAATATCTGGTTGGGACGCTTTTCCGCCAAATGCAACTGCAAAATACGTTGTCTTTTGAAATACATATTTTTCTTACGCACTGTCGACGGAATCTAGCGAACACTACTTTGTTTACATATAAATCAGTTCCTCTTTAATATGCTGGCAAACTGAGCAAATGATTATTCCAAATTGATAGCAAGTTTTAATACCAGGTTATCATGTTTTGATCACTGAATATGTTGAGCCTGAATAAACAGCCAAAATAACATAATGAATAACAAAAAAATACTCGTTGAATATCTTAATAATAACTTATTTTGTTATCACTGCGGACAACTTGATAACAAATTTTGTATTGTAAGCAAATTTATTGAAATAGTTTCAAATTATGTTATCAATTTGAAATTAAATTCTCATGCTAATAACTGAAAAAAATATTTTAATTAAAAGCAATATTTCATGTTCAAATATGCTGAAAATATTTATAGTTTTACAAAGGGCGTATAGAATGTTGATTTTTATGAATAGGGCAATTTTATGATGATGATGATTGGGGCGTTTGATGATGACGATGATGAGCATCTAGCATTTATTGTATCAAGGAAACTTTCCATAGCAGTAGAATAAGCTGAAACCATTTGATCAGGATTCTATTGTTGTTTTTTGTCATCAAGATCCTGTATGATGGGCCAAAAACGCTTGGACGGGTCCGTAAGCAGAGACACTTACGCGAAACCCGCGAATATAGGGAAGAGAATCTCCTTCCAAGAGCAAGTTCACACCAGCAATTGAGCCCTCGATTGACAGAATAAACCTAATAGATGGGTTCGAAGAGTCCACCCTTGTTCCGCGAAATTTTAACAATAGGGAGGAGGCAGTCCCATTCTCCCTATCCAAATCGTTTCACTTGGGTGCCCTGATGGTCCCTCCCTTTCCCCGTTATATATTATGTCGTGGATATTCAGTATATTTTGTAGTGGTCATTTGATTGCTTACCTTGTGTTAGAAAATTTGGCTAAAAGTAAAATTGGTAAGGGTTTATACCGTTCTTTACTTATTCCTCTTTGTTGTCTCGATGTTACTGCTTTTGAAGAGTTGACTGTAGGATGACGACATGATATTGCTCGCGGTCATAGGATAGGGAAGAGAACAGAAAGGAAAAGGATTAGTGATTGGTATTACGCTATGCGCATGTGAGATTTTCATGGTGATATTCTCACAACGGTCGTTCAGAATGGTTCGACGGATGCATATGAGAGATCATTATCATAGAGTTTTAGCTCGTTTACTCAATTCCATCATGTTTGGTTATAGAAAACAAGAAACGATTTACCACGTGCTTCATTTTGGAATGTTAGGGTAATGATCCCCCATCGCATCTTCAAGTGGTCATTACAAGCTGTCCATTTGGTTCAGGCACTTAAAAATGTTAGGACTGCAAAATCTTAAATTTTCCCTGCAATATATTATTTTTACTCAAATTTTAGCTCCAAAAAATCGTCAAAGAAAATTATTCCAATTTTATCTACTGAAACTCTCGGACCGTGTTGATAAAAACGGAAAATATCTGTACCTCCACCTCATTAGCTGACTAAAAGTTGGTTGCCTAATTTTCTGAAACCATGTTCTCTAGCAAGTTTTAGACGGGCCTGGAGATGCTTCCGTGTGAGCATTGGAACTTTCCTAGGACTTCTTCCAATCAGATTCTTCCTCAACAAGCCGTCGCTGAGACTGTCCTGGAGCTCACGGTTGAAGTTCGGCTCTTCTTTGATCTTCGTTGCTGACTTGAATGGATCAATGCTAGAAAGTCGTTTGTTGTGGCCGTCGTTCTAAGAGGTAGTTTTCCGGGGACGTCCAGTTCCCACTCGTGTTTCGGGTCACGGAGAGCATTGCAAACAAATGTTTTGGACCGTCCTAAGAATGCAACAATTTCTCGTTGAGTTTTCCTTCTTTCGCCATTTTGCCGGATATGAATCACTTTGATTCTACTGTGCGGTGATAGCTTCGGCCCATTTTGCTGAATTTTTCCTAGAACTGACGATATACGAGTGTCTTGTTAGATGGGCAATATGATGAAGAATAATACAACTCATCGATAAACAACTGTACTTCAGAGGAACTGACGGTGGCTTTTCTACAAAATCCAGATGAAATGTGGAAGTGGTCTTACCACTTTTGTCGCACGTTTTTGGTCCCTTTAGCAGCTTTCGATGCGTCTGGCTTGTAGAATCTCTGTGTCAAGTTAGTACATGTGCTCGCCGCGGTGTCGCATACGTATTCATTCAAATTGGCGGTTACAGGACGCATGCATGAAAATTGTTCTGCGCTGTGGTCTTATTGTTTTGTCCGTTACTAGTATTATATATATATATATATCCATATGTATATATATATATATATATATATATATATATATATATATATATATATATATATATATATATATATATATAGCTGCTATATATATATATATATATATATATATATATATATATATCTATCTATCTATATATATTAAAATGAAATGCTGTCCGTTCGTGACGACATAACTCACGAACGACTCGATGAATTTATTTGATTTCTTTTTTATTTGATTCATCTTGGTCTCCAACAGGTTGATATGAAGAAAAAATTGGAAAATTTTACTAGAAAATGAGAAAAAATCATAAAAATTAAATTGTAATTTTGTTTGGGAATATCATAATATGCTAGACAACAAGACCATCTTTCGAGTTGTAAGG